>CAUYON010189238.1:0-78240 GCA_963573935.1 Arctocebus calabarensis | reverse complement strand
ATCTCGCTTTGAGAAACGTAGGAGGTCTCTGCGCACAGTGTGCTGTGATCTTGCTTTTAGAAATGCAGGAGGTCTCTGTGCAGACAGTGTGCTGTGATCTCACTTTGAGAAACATAGGAGGTCTCTGTGTAGACAGTGCCGTGATCTCACTTTGAGAAATGCAGGAGGTCTCTGTGCAGACAGTGTGCTGTGATCTCGCTTTGAGAAACATAGGAGGTCTCTGTGCAGACAGTGTGCCGTGATCTCGCTTTGAGAAATGCAGGAGGTCTCTGTGCAGACAGTGTGCCGTGATCTCGCTTTGAGAAATGCAGGAGGTCTCTGTGCAGACAGTGTGCCGTGATGTCGTTTTGAGAAACGTAGGAGGGATCTCTGTGCAGAGTGTGCCGTGATCTTGCTTGAGAAACATAGGAGGGGTCTCTGTGCAGAGTGTGCCATGATCTCGCTTTGAGAAACGTAGGAGGGGTCTCTGTGCAGAGTGTGCCGTGATCTCGCTTTTCCTGCTTGTTGCAGTAGATACAAAGTCAGGGCAAGTTATGAGTCCAAAGGAAAGGACGCAGCATTCAGCCTGCTGAGGAAGAGAACAGGAGTGGTCTTGTGTGATGGCAAATGTTTGTGCTCCATTGGTGCTTCTGCCATGGAGTTGGCGGCCATTCAACTGCCTCAACGGCTGGCTTTTTTATATGGTTTTTCTTTCCCACCTCATGTTTGGTTGCAAACTTATTTTGACTGAGGATTTACTTGTCACCTCGTGTTGACATTTCAAGTTATTACATAAAGAAAAACATAGGAGAAAGCAAACAAGCTAGTATTTCCTATCAGGTCACCAAGCATAGAAGTCATACTCAAATTTCAAAGTAAAAGAAAGGGAGCTGAAGTCGAGAATAAGATATACTTATGAGGGGAAAAAATCCTTACAGTATTTTGGACCTAAGTCATATCCTGGACTCTGGATAGTTTTTGTAGCTACTGGTGATTCCTGGGACTGCTGAGGGGAAGAAATTCTGGTCCAAATGATATTGCCATGTAATGCTATGGAATCATGCTAACATTCTGATTTCTCTGATTACAAGTGACTGCAACAACAAAGAGAATAGCTCTGCTTTAAGAACTGTTTCCACGGTGTCTCCAGGGGACAGGTTTGCTTTGGTCTGTAAATTCCCCAAGGCAAGCCCAGACTATGTAAATTAAAGAAATGGAGCCAGTGACAACCAACTCTGTGGTTTTATTTGATTTTCCAAAACACATGTCCATCAGTATGTCTTAGACAACACAATATGATTAAAGCGCAGTAATAATCACTCATATATTGCATTTTAATTGATATAACGTGTGATGAATAGTAAAGTTGGAACCACTGAGTGTACTTTTACCTTTGAGCTATTTCTTTGATTCATCAGAATTTCTGACAACCCGAAACAGGAGTCAGAAAGTCTGTTTCTGAGCTGGCCCCTGCTGGTCATCATGACCTTGGATATGTCGCTTTATTTCTTTGAACCCCTTTTTCCTCAGCTATAAAATGAGGGATTTAAACTAGATAAAGTCTAAGGAGCCTTGCACTTTGGTATTTGACTCTTCCAAGGTCTTTTTAAAACTCTTGAATTTAATTAATGAATTCTGGGGTCGTAAGTCTCTTTCGCACTCGAGTCTCCTCCTTTAATCTCTGGCAAAGATGACTGTTGGCCAAACTTTGGATTTCTGGAACTGATTTTTGGTGAATTGCATCATGCCTTTTTTTTTTTTTTTTTTTTGCAGTTTTTGGCCAGGGCTGGGTCTGAACCCACCACCTCCGGCATATGGAGCCAGCGCCCTACTTCTTCGAGCCACAGGGGCTGCCCCGTCGTGCATATTTTTAACTAGCTTAAATATAATGAGAGAGAGAGAGAGGAAAGTAGCAAATGAAATAGTTTTTTTCCCTGCCATTCTACTTGAGCACTTGCCTTGGAGTAAATATGGAATAGGAGTCAGCCTCTACTAAGCAGTATTCTTTCAGTTTCTTTTTTTTTTTTTTTTTGCAGTTTTTGGCCGGGGCTGGGTTTGAACCCACCACCTCCAGCATATCGGGCTGGCTGGCGCCCTACTCCTTTGAGCCACAGGTGCCGCCCTCTTTCAGTTTCTTTTTAAAGCAGTGATATTTAAAAAAAATTTTAAGTACTCTCTTAAAAACTTATGTCATCAAAAAGACAGGTATTAACAAGTGTTGATGAGTGTGGGGAGAAAGTGAAGCCTTCATACTTTGCTAGTGGGGATATAAAATGGTACAACCACTTTGGAAAACAGTTGCAATATTCTTTAGAAGGTTATTATAGGACTACCGTATAAGCCAGCAATTCCACTTCTGGTCACCTAAGAGAAATTAAAGCTTGTGACCACACAAAACTTGTACACAAATGTTCAGAGTAGAATTATTCATAATACTCAAAAAAGCAGAAACAACCCAATGGCCATCAAATGATGACAATCAAAATGTGGCATATCCACACAACAAAATAATATTTGGCAATAAAAATGTGAAGTCCCAGATGGCGCCTGTGGCTCATTGGGTAGGGCGCTAGCCCCATATACTGAGGGTGGCGGGTTCAAACCCAGCCCCGGCCAAACTGCAACAAAAAAAATAGACGGTCGTTGTGGCAGGTGCCTGTCGTCCCAGCTACTTGGGAGGCTGAGGCAAGAGAGTCGCCTAAGCCCACGATTTGGAGGTTGCTGTGAGCTGTGACTCCATGGCACTCTACCGAGGGAGATAAAGTGAGACTCTGTCTCTGCAAAAAAAAAAAAAAAAAAAAATAGTGAAGTCCTGATCTGTGCTACAGCAACATAGACAAATTTTGAAAACATTATTGAGTGAAATATCACTTAGGGTGATTACACTTACATGAAATGTCCGGAATCGGTAAGTGGAAGGAGACAGAAAGTGGATCCATGGTGGTCGGGGCTGGATAGGCAGGGAGGCGAGGACTAAACCACTGACGTGTACTCCTGTGACAGGCGAATATTATGGTGTGGGAATTGTATTTTAATAAAGCTGTTACTGAAAAATTTAAGTTAAAAAACACCTTATGTCAGACCGTGTCGTTCCCCTGCCCAAGACCTTCTGTCCCATGTAGAATAAAAGCCAATCTTACCCCATCTGCCCCCACCAGCCCCTTACTGAGCCCACTCACCCCTCGTTCATCCTGCCCCCCGGGCTCTGTTACGCTCAACGTGGAGTGTGTGTTTGTCTTCAGGCCTTTGCACTTGCTATTCCCTTGGCTTGAGGTTGTTCTGACCTTTGAATCTTTATTATCCAGCGTCACCTGACTGCCCTCTGAGATGCTGTCCTAGGAAAGAGGATAGAAAAAGTTTAGGTTTTAAAAAGGAAATCTTTGTCTTCTCAACTCATACTTATTGATGGTTGACAGCTTTGCTATGAAAAAATGATCTTAAGTAATTTTACATTTTATATTCACTCTTTGAACAGATGATGAGACGTCTCTTTAGTGGGTGTCATGTTTAATGTTATTCCTAGGAACGGATGTAATTTCCGTGAGAACACGAAGCTATCCTGCTCGGAAGCAGAGAACAGCCTCCGTCCTTTCCGGGCGTCACTTCTTGTTTATGGAATCGTAGGGTAAAATCTGATCCTCTCATTTGACTCCTATACCACCTCATATTCATATGCCATTTCATATGTTTTAATGATTTCCCTCTAGAGATTTTGTTGGGACACAAAAAGGCATTGTGCTGAAACGGATTTTATTTTTAATTCAGGGTAACAGATATGATTATTGCATTATACTTTTTAAAATGATAATCAAGAAATAGGCATAGAAAATTGTTCGACGATCTTTACTTAGCATGCTCCATCTCTAGGGAAAAGATGCTGCTAAAAATGTAGCAAGTCGCGGAATAGCCCATGTTGGGTTATTCCACGGAACTAGGATGTAGCCACCGAGTAATTAGGAAACACCCATGTCAAATATGACGTACCAGGTCTTGAGTTTACATCCTTAAAAGAGAGGACAGATTCAGAATGGGACATGTCACGCAGATGTATCAGAACTTCCTCAGAGGTCATGTGACCTCTCTTTTGGTTTTGATGCCAGGCACCATTTCTGATGTGATACAGTTATTTAGCTTGATGATGTGGAAATTCAATGGAGTAACTTAGTGTTATGGGATGTCTCTAGGTTATACCAGCTTTCTTGTCTTCATGTTGAGGCAGATGTTAAAGGAAGGAGAACTTTCTCCTGTTTCTCTAGTGGCCTTCATAGGACTTGGCTTAGTATTTTTATTATATACATATATAAAATATACATGTGTCTCTCTGTATATATATACACACATATATATAAACTCACACACAATGTGTAGAATTGTTATATTATTAGCCATATTAATATATTACATTAAATATATAATTACATTAGTATATTGATGGCTACATCACATAGCTAAGTCCCAAACACTGTTAATGTAATGTGTGTAATACACATTATCTGTATTCCGTCACTTAAACCTCATGAACATTCTTTGAAGAGGAAAATAGGACCGTTTTACAGATGAGAAAACCGGAGGAGAGCAGAAGTTAAGTAGCATGCCACGCTTACCCAGCTGTGTCTCGTTCATTCAGTCCCACTTCATGAAGCATTTATCAAACGACCACGGGGTACTGGCATTAAAGATACAAAAAGGATCAAACGCAGACCCTGCTGCAAAGAAGCTTCTAAGGGTAGCAACTGTGCCAGAACAGAATTTAGTTATACCATTTCGAAGGCCAAGGAACCTAGATTGGGAAGTTTTCTGGCACTGCTTTGTTTGCCTGAGATTAATGTAATATATGAATATAAACAACATTGTATTTATGGGAAAAATTGTCCCAGAAAAGCATTTCTTTTTACTGTGTCTAAGACTCTACTACTGATTCATTATTAAGTTCTTTGATGACACAGACCATTGCTCAAGAATTTCTTCCCAGAGAAGTTTATAAATAGCAAATACTTTTTCTGATGGGCAGTTCCAGAAAGGGTTAAGGTTGGTCTCTCTGGGACACATAATGGAAAAGTAGCTGAACATGATTTCAAAGGGATTTTTTAGAAGAGAATTCCAATTACAGAGAAGTAATTTCCCTTTCTAGCTTACTAAGCTCAGACTAATGCAGTTTCAAGATCCATATCCCTTCTCCCCTTATTTCAACAGATATTTTGAATATGAAAATCTCATGTCAAAACTTAGCTGAAGCCTTCCTCAGTCTTTTGAAAGGCTAAGTAAGAATTCTGTTTCTAGGAATAAAAAGATTTGGATCAGAAAGATTCTTTGCTGGCTGGAGTTCCTTTCTGGATGGTAGTTCAAGCAGTCTTTAATCATATTTTTGTTGATTATTTATTAGTTTCCCTGGGAAATCAAAGACTCAGTAACGTAAAATGTGTTTTCCCTAAGATATTTTATGAATCAGAATCCATACCAAAGGAGTAATGGAAATACAATTCCATTGCTGATAGGGACTAATTAGAATGAAAATCCCTTGCTCTAGTCCGTGCCCAATGTGGAAATGCCGGCTGACCCAGCTGGCTCAATTGCACCAAGCACAGTTTCTGCCTGGACAAAACTCGTATCCCACTCGTCGATAAAGAGAGTGCTTTGTCAGTAACTCAGAACTGTAGAGAACTAGAACTAATTTAAGTGAAAGGATAGGCCCTGAGCCAGCTGTTTGGGTAAACCCACATTGAACCGAGCGAGGGACTGAGGAAACTTAATACGAGTGTATTCCAGTCATCAGCCTGGAGTACGTGTAACACAAGCCAGTGGAGTTTGTCATCGTAAGAAATGTGCAGGCAGACTTGTCTTCTCCACTCTGGGGGGCTGCCAGCCTGTGGCAGCTTCGGTCAACATGGAGCTTGCTCTGGGGGAGCCAGACTTTGGCTGGTTTCCTGATGGAGGTTGGGGAATTATAAAACGTGTTTACTTATACAGATTGTCCTGATCAAGTTAAATAAAAAGGTATTGGGGGAAAAAGACGTCCTCAGTAAAAATACAAAGGAAATATGACGCCTTTCATGCCATTGAGGCCAGTACGGTTTGGGGCGAGGCAAGATGTACATACATGAAAAAATTGGAAACAATTCAGAGCAGCGAAGTGCGGCCACGTAACACAGACAGCGAGCGGTCAAGGTCTCAAAGAGCACAACTCGAGAGCCAAATGGTCCAAGTTCAAAACCCACCATGCCACTTACTAGATATGAGGCCTGGGGCAAATTATTTACCCCTTCACCATTTGTCTCTGAAAAGAGAGATAATAAGAAGGCTCACCTCATGAGGTGTAAATTAACAGACATAAAGGTGTTTAGGATTAATTATTGTTACTAATAGATCAAAAGTCACAAACTCAAATGCCTTGGTGTCCAGAGATAGTAATCACTGGCAGCAGAGACGCCCTCAGTGACGTGGGGAGGAAAGGCAGTGGTGGAGATGGTGACAAAGAGCTGCACCCCGCTGTGCACTGATTGTGGCCTTTGGGAATGCTGGTCCAGGGTTGCCAGATCTTCTCGTATTTCCAAAGAAGCTTGAAATGTGGACTTTGTCAAAAATCTCTCAACTCTTAAAAGTTGTCGATTTATTTTAAAATATTTTGCAAGCCAAACAAAACACTGTCTACAGGCTCTGGGCCTCCAGCTAAAGACCTCTTTGGTCTAATAATAAAACTCATTTAAATAATGAAATTCAGCCATGGAAATCCATATGCTTAATTTATTGTCACACTGTGAATAGGGATTCATTTTCATTCCAGAATGTTTATTGAGTTCCTACTAGGTGTCAGCCCCTGTGCTGGTACCGAGGTTAGAGTTGAGAATAAGACAAACACCCAAGGAAACCCTGCAACATCATGAGTTTTGGAGATAAAGAGTCACCTGGCACTTGATAGATACTTACTAAATGTCGGTTCCAACTCCTTTGATTGCCTTTGATAGGTCTAGACCTGATCTCGTGAGAATTTGGGAGCTAATTTAGGTTTCTGAGTAGTAATAGTGATACAGTTAAAAACTAATGAATATCTAAAGTAAAGATGACTCCGCACACACCAGACACACCACACACACAAACCAAAAACACCACGCACACAGCACACACATACATCACACACACCACACACAACCACAAAACTAATGTACCTACCACAATATTGCAGAAATACTCTCTTATAGGTCTATTCTCCCTGTGAGTTTCCCGCTTTTTCTCTGAGTAATCACCCTAATTGTTTTGTTTTTTGTTTCACCCTAATTTTATTAGCTATCTCCTCAGTCCTCAGGCTGTGATAATTTGTAGTTGTTTGCTTGTTACTTCACCCATTTTTCTAGTTTTTTTTCCTTCAAGAGCATAAATTTCCTTCACACTTCAAAAGGCTGTTCAATGGGATGCGAGCCCTGTTGGCCGGCCCAGTGCCAGTTGGGACGCAGAGACTATTATTTACTGTCTACCACTTCTCTTTTCTTGAACACTCTGGGCAAACAGCAGCATAGAAAACTACACGTGCTAAATATCACCTAACTAAATACGCCCCGAGTGCACTTGACCGAGGAACACGCTGCCCTTTACTGCCCGCTGAGTGCATCCTTCTGTGCCAAGTGACTGGTACTGTTCGACTCATTCGGGGAAATGCTGAATTGCCAAATCACTCTTCCCGCTAGGAACTACAGTTTCTCACAATTTCTTCCCCACCCCCAGTGTCCATAGACAAAAGTATCCCCAAAATCTCGGACTTCATTTTTAGGAAGTCTAGCAAGCTGCATGTGGCCGTGGCTTGACCTCTTGGTACCTGGGAACTAGATTGTAAGCGCTTTGAGGGAAAGAACCGGCACCCCTGTGCTCTCCCCATCCCTGGGCGCTGGGTCATTCTGGGTCAGCATTAACTGAATGCCACGGACACCGCAGACTTCTTCTGTCACTGTTGTAACTTGCTCATTCAACTGGGCAGTGAATGGTCTCCAGAAAAAATATGCAGGAGATATTACAATAGATAAATGTAGGTAAAGGCTATGTGGGTGTTTTAGGGTGTTATTTTTGTGACTCTTCTATGAGTAGAAAATGATTTCTACATGTTTTAAACTTATTTTTAGTTCTTCAAACCTCTCTCAAAGTGTGTAAAATGATACCTCAACTTAAAAATTAAAAAAGCCAGCGCCAACTGCAGTGACTCATACCTGTAATCTCAGTGCTCTGGGAGGCCAAGGCTTGAGCTCAGGAGATCGAGACCAGCCTGAACAAGAGCGAGACCCTCATCTCTACTAAAAATAGAAAAACTGAGGCAAGAGGATCTCTAGAGCCCAGGAGTTTGAGGTTGCTGTGAGCTATGATACTATGGCTCTGTACCCAGGGCGACAGAGTGAGACTCTGTCTCTAAAACACACAAACTAAAAAGCCATCTTATAACGCTTGGCATACAGAGATAGAAGCCAGAAAGAAAAACAGTGGATGTTTTCAGAAACAGTTAAATCAAGAAAAGAGAGTAAGAATTTACAGGAGAAGATAAGTGAGAGTTGAAATCAGCAGGTTGGGGTTTTTCCAAAGATCGGTGTCTGATATGGTTCCAAGACCGTATCCTAAGAACCCAGTCCCCAGGCCGCATTCCAGGCTGTGTCTGCCCAGGCCTCCCACCAAGCCTTATGCCAGTGGTATTTGCCAGCACATTCTGCCTTCACAAGGTGCTGGCTCCTCCACCACCACCCTGTCCCCCCTGCCTCCCAGATCTACATCTGGCTTCTCTGCTGTGAGTCCAGCGCAGTGATCTTCTCTGCCATCATGTAACTTCCTCCGGACTCACCCTACCCAGCCACACTCCTCAGGGCCTCACGGCCACACTCGACCTGACCGCTCCTTGGAGAAAAGGGAGTAAGTGTCGGACTTGAAAGTTCAGCCGTGAAGTGATGTTTTTCCCATGCTTATAAACTTGTATCGCATTGAGAATCTGAGTCTGTTTTTGACTGTTCCCGTGAGCTTCGTGCAACCCGAAAGACAGGAGGACATTGAGTCAGCACAGCCGTCCTAATTAAGTCTCAGTAGCTCTAACGCATCTGTTTGGTTGTGGGCAGGGCTCTAATTCTGAATACAATTCTTTCCCTCCTTCGCATAAGCAAATCTTCAGTAGAATATACATGGGCAATGAACATGACATGTGCCAACCCAGTTGTAATAGTCAAGGGGAAGAAGGTTCTAGCCCTTACAATTGGTCCTGCGGACACTAATATTTTCACAGCCAGTCTCTCCCCTTTATTCTCTACCTCCTACCTCCTGCTATTCATGAAGGCCCTGGAGGCGAGGGGAGCTGGTGATTAGGACAAGGAGAGTCACAGGATTTTAAATAACCTAATTCCTAGGTGTGTTTGGTATGGAAACAAAGATAACCCTGTTCGACAGGGAGTTTGTGCCCCTGGGTGAATGGCCAGGTGTTCTTTCAACTGGACGGTGAGACTAATTTCTTCCTGGCCTCTGGAAAGCAGCTGAAGCGGTGGGCCAGCTGGTCTATCTTCAATCTGGCATGCCCACATCTTTCTCTGATTCCCACATTTCCTTTATCCCCAGCACTTCCTCTGGTATGTATGTCCCCGACAGTAAGCGATATCTCTTATTGGATTGGGGCGTTTTAACATCGTGAGTCTTCTGCAGGGGAGGGGAGCGGAGAGCAAGGAGGGTGGTTGATTACCCTAGAATATTTCCAGAGGGAGCCTCTCTTTCCTCTCATCTACCTCTCACTCCTGTGCGTCAGATCGTCTTCACGTTCACCAGGGGATGACATTGAAGTAATTGAGGATGGCATTACTATCATTACTCTTTCTAATATTTAAATGATACACAATTAATTTCAGAGGAAACCGTTTAATTTTCATATAGTTATAGTATCCATAACCAGGAACATAAAAGCTTTGGGAAAGCCTTATCTAGAAGTGAAATTCCTTTTGGAAAGTTTCTGATGACTTCCAGTTGCAAAGCAGAACTCTTCTGAGTATATCCACTTGCTTTCAATGATTTGCCACTTCGTTGAGGACCCAGCCCGAGATTTACCTGGTGAGTCACAGAGTAAAATTAGATATGAGAAAGCAGGAGGCTGTACCTGCCAATCTGGTGGTTCTCAGAATTCCAGATCATACCCGTCATTTCTTTCCTCACATGGCTGTAACAGGCACATTCAATTCACTGTGATTCACAGATACTGTGTTTGTACAGCTGCAGGCTGTAGAGACCTGAGTCAAGCCAGTCTGTGGCTGCCATTTTTTAACAACACATGCTCGCTCTGTGAGGCATATATTTTGGTAATTCTCGCAGTATTTCCGCATTTTTCAGTATGCTTACATCCGTCCCAATGATCTGCCATCAGTGACCATTCATTTTAGCACTGTAATTGTTCTGAGGCACCATGAACCACGCCCTGCAAGGCGGCAGACTTAGTAAAGCTGTGTGTGTTCTGACTCCTCTGCCCACTTGGCCATTCTCCCGTCTCTCCCTTACCTCGGGCCTCCCTAATCCCTGAGACAGGACACTGTTAAAATTAGGCTGACTCGTAAATCTACCGTGGCCTCAAAGTGTTCAAGAGAAAGGAAAAGTCACATGTCTGTCACTTTAAATCAAAAACTAAAAACGATGAAGCTTAGTGAGGAAGGCAGGCCAACAGCTGAGACCGGCCAAAACTCGGCCTTTTGTGCCAACCAGGCTAATTGTGAAGGCAAAGGAAAAGTTCTTACAGGAAGCTATGAGTGCTTCTTCCACGAGCATGTGAATGATAAGACAGTGACACAGACTTACCTATTGCTGATACGGAGAAAGTCTCAGTGGTCTGTGTAGAAAATCAAACCACCCACAACATTCTGCTAAGTCAAAGCCTAATCCAGAGCAAGGCCTCAACTCTCCTCAATCTTAAAGGCTGAGAGAGGTGAGGAAGCTGCAGAAGAAAAGCTGAAAGCCAGAAGACGTTGATTCATGAGGTTTAAGGAAAGAAGTTGTCTCCGTAACATAAGAGTGCAAGGTGGAACAGGGTGTGCTGGTGTGGAAGCGGCAGCAGTTTCCAGAAGATGCAACTGAGGTCACTGATGCTAATGGCTGCACTAAAAACCAGATTTTCATTCTTTTTTTTTTTTTTTTTTTTGGAGACAGAGTCTTGTTTTGTCGCCCTCAGTAGAGTGCAGTGGCATCACAGATCACAGCAACCTCCAGCTCTTGGGCTTAGGTGATTCTCTTGCCTTAGCCTCCCGAGTAACTGGGACTACAGGCGCCCACCACAACACCCAGCTATTTTTTTGTTGCAGTTTGTCTGGGGCCAGGTTTGAACCGCCACACTCGGTATATGAGGTTAGCATCCTACTCACTGAGCCACAGGTGCTGCCCTAAAAACCAGATTTTCGATGTAGACAAAACAGCCTGATATTGGAAGAGGCCATCTAGGACTTTCACAGCTAGACTGGAGAAGTCAATGCCTGGTTTCAAACTTTAAAAGACTGGTTGACTTTCTTGGCGGCTGGTGATTTTTAAGCTTAAGCTGTTGCTCATTTACCATTCTGAAAACCCTGAGGCCCTCAATAATTATCTATATCTACTCTGTCTATGCAACAAAAAAATCTAAATGGCAGCACATTTGTTTACAGAATGGTTTACTGAATATTTTAAGCCCACTGTTGAGACCTGCTCACAGAAAAAGATTTCTTTCAAAATATTATTCATTGCTGGGACAGGCACTGTGGCTTACACCTGCAATCCTCGCACTTTGAGAGGCTGAAGGAGGTGGATTGCTTGAGGCCAGGAGCTTAAGGCCAGCCTAAACCACATAGTAACACCCTCATCGGCTACAAAAAATGTAGAAATTAGCCAGGCGTGGTGGTGTGTGCCTGTAGTCCCAGCTGCTTGAAGATTGGGGCAAGAGGATTGCACGAGCCCGGGAGTTTGAGGTTGCACTGAGCTGTGGTGACACCATGGTACACTACCACTGGCCACAGAGCAAGACTGTCTCAGATAAATCAACACAGAAATACATAAATAAGTGAACATTCCTGGTTCACGGGAGGATACCAAAAGATCTTTAACAGGAGTTTGCAAAAAATGATTGCCACCCTCAAGGATGACTTTGAGGGTTGAAGGCTCAGTGGCAGGGAGTAACTGCAGATGTGGCTGAAATAGCAAGGAAGCCTGTATTAGAAGCAGAGACTAAATATGCAGCTAACTTTCTGCAATCTCATGATAAAATTGAATGAACGAGGAGTTGCTTCTTACAGATGAGCAAAGAAAGTGGTTTTCCTGAGATGGAACCTACTCCTGGTGAAGGTGTTGTGAACACTGTTGAAATGACAATAAAGGCTTTGGAATATTCCATTGACTTCGTTGACAGTGCAACAGCAGGATTTGAGAAGACTGACTCCAGTTGTGAAATAAGTTCTCCATCACATGCTGCAGAGAAATCTTTTGTGGAAGGAGGAGCCAATGGATGCAGCAAAATTCATTGGTATCTTCTTTTAAAAAATTGCCACAGCCACCTGATCAGTCAGCAGCTGTCACCATGGAGGCCAGACCCTCTACCAGCAAACAGAGTCAGACTCAGTCAAGGGGTATTATTAGCATTTGAGTAATTATTAGCATTTTTTAGCAGCCAAGTATTTTTAAGTCAAGGTATGTACATTGCTTTTTTAGACATGTGCTATTGTATACTCAGTGCAATATAGACTATAGTATAGGGGGGATATAACTTTTATATGTGCTAAGAAATTTGCAATTTGCGTGACTTGCTTTGTTACGTCATTTGCTTATTGAGGGTATCTATAACTAGAACCACAATCTCTCTAAGGAGCGCCTGTATACGATTCTCTGTGCATTAAGAAGGGTATTTGAAAATCATGAGCAAGTGACAGAAGAACTCTGGTGGCTGGAAGTATGAAGCATGTCCCATGGTATGTGCCTGTTGACACTTGCAGGGTAATTTGTATCCTTTCTCACTCATGAGCATTTTACAGGAAGCACGCTTTCCTTTGCTAGTGATACATGCACTTTGGTTTCCAGGGGCCTTCAGTGGTGTAGTTGAAGTTGTTTTAAAGGACTTACGGCCCACTTGACCCCTGTATGAGCTGCACCATGAGGAAAAGTGGGGAACCTCCTTTGTAGTTTTGTGGGGTGGGGACGGAATTTTCATTAAATGAACCAAGGAACTATCCCCGTGACTCCACTGGAGAAATCTGGCCTGCCTAAAGTGTGTGCCGCACATTTTACCTGGATTTTTAGGTATTTTTGAACAAGAAGAAATGCCCTTTCAAAAAAAAATGCCTTGCAAATTTCAAATGCAGATTCCCTTGAACTCGACACTGTCAAATATTTATGTATTATGAAAACAGTTTTATTCCATGTTAAATATTAAACATCAACATGATGTCACTCCAAGGGGGGTAGAAGCAACCTTCACCCCTGCACAAACTGAGTTATTCATCTGCAGTAGTTCTCTGTACTTGGTCATAGTTGTGATAGCTGAAGTATCCCTCAAGAAACCATTTCCAAAAGTGAGTAGATCAGCTTTCAAAAGTGAATTCCTTGTGGGGAAGAACAAATGAAATAATAAAGCTTTGCCCATGGCAGAGGGAAGTGGAGCCAGAGAAGAAAATGTAGACCAGCTTTGGGAAGAAAAAAGAAAAGATTTAAAATTTTAAAACTTTGAAAAAATTAACTTACCAAATACCATGGAGCATGACTGGCAATGTTTCCTGAGTGTTCACCGTGGTCACCTGCCCTGCATACCCCACGTGAATGGTTGGTTTCATCCTCTCCACGTTCTGCAGCAGGTACTTCATCGTCTGTTAGCTAGATGAGGAAACTGAGGTTTCACGTAGTGACCACTTACAAGGCCGGATAGTCCCCAGCAAGCAAGAGAGCCAGGGCCAGCACCCACACCGTGTGCCTCTGAGTCAATGCTCTTGGCCATTTCTCTATCCCGCCTTCTGTCTGTCAACAGGGATCACAAACTAAACCAATAAGCATTTTTAGCCTCAGGTCACAACAGCAGCTATCGAGCACTTCCTATGCATCAGGATTATTTTCCCATCTTCATCCGTCCAATCCTCGAGACAACTCTACAAGGAGGGTGGCAGTTATCATTTCCCCATTTCACAGACGAGGAAGCCGCCTCTCAGATGAAATAACCGGTCCTAACGGTTAACCGAAATGACATCCAAATCCAGCCTCATCCCAGAATATACCCTCTTCACCATTGTGCTAAAAATACAATTCTTTGCCAACATTTTACAACCTGGATATTTCACATAAAAATAAAGACTTAACAACTTTTCTTGAAAAAAACTTCAGTGATGACAGCCCTGTTCCCCTTCACCCTAGCAAGCATCTCCTGGCAACGCTGGTCGCTGCCCTTTTTAGAGCGGCATCTTCTGTCTAGTTGAGACTGCCCCTCACTCAGGCAGCTTTATTCTTTGGCTGGCTGCCTGCCTGAGCTTTGGGGCCATTTTATTTGCAGTCGTAGTCTGGGGTCTCCCTAAGACTGGGCAGCCTCATTTAATAACAGGCTGGCTACGTGCCTCTGTGCTTTATTGCAGCACAAGTTATTTAGTGCTCTTGGAAAGCGTGTCCCCAAAATAACAATAAATACCTCTTTCCCGCCTTCCCCTCTGTCCCCTTCCCCCAAAGAAGGGCTACTCCCCAGAACTAGCTGCCCAAGTAGGAACAGGTGAGGTTTACAGCCTTCTGTCTTTCTTTCTGGCCGATGGCACTCTGGAACTGTCTGACTGGCAATGATCAAGCATCTCCAGGCTTTGTCATACACCTTTGTAGGCTATTGTGTGACCTAGAGACACCTACCCTCTGTACATGCCAGAACAAAATACAGCTATAATGTCCTGAAATTGAGAGGATGTTGGTAGGTTCAGGCCTCCTTCTCACACTAGAGATTTGTATATTTTAAGAGGGCTTTTCTAGGAATTCAGCCTTGATTATTTGTTCCATGTTGGGCCAAACCAGCACATTATTGGTAAGATAATGAGTGGCATTCACCCAGGGGTAATCCTTTCAGGATTTTGATGATGCAGTAAATCATGAGTGTAAAGCCTGAGTGGTTTATGCCATTAAAACCTCAAGACAGAATTAGACTTGTAATCACCACTTGCCCATGTTTTGTCATTTATGATAATTATAGTAGTAATAATCCATGTATTGTTGAGAAGTAGCAGTCAGAAGCATCCATCAATTTTTTATCGACACCAAATCAAGTTGATACTTCATCTTTGCTGCAGAAATATAGATTGCACCAATTAGTCTAAAGAAATTGGGCAGTCATTAGCAATGAAGCAAGCAGTTAATCTAAAGAACATTTCTGGTTCCTACGATGCCAACAATCCCTCTTAATTATGTGCAGTGGTATCAGTTTCCTTGGGACTCTGTCAACAGTGCCATTGTTGGCTTAGACTGGAAGCAGCATCTACGTCCCTGCTTTTATTTAAAGAATGCAGCACCTCCCAGCCCCCCACCTTCATCCTTGTACACTTTCCAGGCCAACTTATTCTGAAGCAGAACACTTGAATCAAAGAAGCCAGCATTTTCTTTCTTTTTCAGAAATAGGAATTTTCCCCAATGGGCTTATTTTAGTGATGGCGTATATTAGCCCACCATTCCATATGTGTTAACTATTCATGTTCACCTTGCCCAAATCATGGCATACCTGTCTCCTTGAACAAAAAAAGAAAGAAAGACAAGTCCAAGTTTAAAAGAAAAACCCAACCAGTTGTGAAGAAATCCTGTGCTAATAAGCTTTCTTCATCTGCCTCCAGTCTTTTCACCAGGCTAGCCTAGCCTCTCTCTCTAGACATTTTCAATCAGTCCTGCCCACAAATTGTACTAGCAGTTGACTAGCAGCTGAATAATTCAGAGTAGAAATTTCAAATATAGGTGTTTTTTTTCTATTTAGGAAATTTGGAAAAGAAGGCACAGGAAAAAAATAACTCTCCCTGCCCATTCCCCACTGTGACATTACCTCTGCGACTATTTTGACAGCTAATCTTCTAAGCTCTTACACATATGCACATGTTAAGTTTGCATCTTCAACATCATCATTATTATTATAGGCTTTTTTCCCCAACTATAATAATTTTTTCACTTTACTAACAGTTACTATGGATGCATAATACTCTGTCAAATACAGAGTGTTTATTTTTTCATGTTTTGGATTATTTCCCTGGGATAGCTTACCCAAAGTAAAACACCTGATCAAATTTGGAAGCCTCTTTATAGGTCTTGATATATACTGACAACATTTCCTCCAAAAGGACTGTACCAATTTTTTTAGAGTGCCACCAATAATACTTGCAGATACTAGATTAATTTTAGTGAGTGAGATCTAAATTCAGTTGTGTTGGCATGTTCATAACCAAGCTAAAAATATAAACGTTACCCTCCCATAATGGACAAATGAGCACAGTATCAAATTGTACTCCAACTCAAATTGGCTTGAACAAGGTCAATTATCATCTCACCTTACAGGAAGTTTGGAAGTGGGACAGCTGTAGGTATGATATGATCACAGGCTCAGCAACATCGTTAAAGACCTGAACTCTTCCCTTTGAGCTCTGCCATCATCCCCTTTGCCTCGTGGGGATCCTTCATGTTTCAAATGTCTGCAGTAGCTCCAGGCACCACATCCAGATGTAGAAGCAACGGAGACGGGAAGAGATTAACTCCCCTAGTGCCTTCTTCTCACGAGGGAGGAAATCCTTCCTAGAAGCTCTCACGTGAACTTGCCTTAGGTTTCATGGCCCAAATCTGAGTCACGTGTCAACCCCTGACACCAAAGACTGGGGAGGGGCATGGAACACCTACTGTTTTACAGTTTCATGAGGACGGTACAACACAGTCAACAGTCACTGTTCCCATTATGGATTACATTATTGGCTCTTCCCCCTGACAGAATGCCTATTGTATTCAGGAATCCAACACTCAGCTGTCAATGGAGGCAGCTTCCTCTGAGTGTTGGATTCCTGAATACAATAGGCATTCTGTCAGGGGAAAGAAGGGAGTGGTTGTTGGGGAGGTGACCAGCAGTGTCTCTTGTAGGCACCATACTCACGGAACCATTTACAATTCTTTAGTAATAGTTTACACATTTCATGGTTAGTTGCAAAAGTTGTTGGCAGATATTCCAAGTACTGGACTTTGTCCAGTGTGGAAGGGCCTCACAGGCAGTGACCATCCTCCATAATTCCTTTACACTTTCTTAAAAACCTTCCTCAGTGATGGACCCTACGGTAGAAACCAGGAATTCTTCTGTTTCTACATTCCTTTGCTATCCTAAGTCTCCTATGGGAAGGAAACAAGAGAACTGACTTTCCTCTCGGGGGAACTTCCTGCTTGGTGGAGATTTGACATCTAACCTGGCACTGTTGGGGCTTCCAGCCGGTGAAACAGGTCTGGCTTTCCAGTCTGAATTCCTCAGCCTCTGTACGTCTGAGTCCACTGAACTGCCCGGCATTTTGAAAACTTTTGCAACTCCAGTTGAAAGAACAGAAAAGGAGGAGGAGGTTGAGGAATTCACAAAGGCGAAATGCTTCTTGTTTAATCTAGTTGGACCAACGGCTGACATTGCCACCTCAAAGCATATGTGGAAAATTAGTTTGTTTATTTCTACACTTGTTTTCCTACTAGTTATACAAAGTATTAGGAGTATAACATTTTAGAATAAAATAGTGAATAAACAACAACAACAGGCTACAACAGAAGGAAACATGTTTCAGGATTGAAGAAACCACCCTAGATATACTTTATGCCTTAGAAATTCAATACCATTTTGCCTTTCATGTACATAGTCAGATGGTAGGGCATAGATATTGTCTCAGTATAAATACTTACTTGTAAATATTACTTGAACTAGGGTTATCAGCGTGATCTTCCCCAAAAGTTGCTGTCCCACCCTGGAGATGAGGATACACAACATACCCATCTCTGATCACACCATGAAGTCACTGCTTCAATTGGTTTTCTAGGTGGAGACAAAAGTAAAAATCACTTTCTGTCTTAGAGTTTCATAAGGATTTTTATAACATAATTACGTGTTCCAATTATGAGATTACATACATTTCTACCACTGTCATAATTGAGCACAGTTATGCCAACTACTTGAGTAGATGATGGTAAAAATGACACAACAAAATGCTATTTCAGAATGTCTTTTGTAGTGTGTATGTTGCACTGATCCGCCTCCAAAAGAGGAGGGTCAAGATGATTGTAATAGCTTTCAGTTAGTTTCAGAATTTTCCTAGGTTATGGCACCAAGAATGACTTTTATCATTTTGGAAGATTCATTTTTGTAAAACTTTTTCCAGTGTAGCACAGCCTAGCATGTGGTGCATTATGACCACATGCTACTGTGCAGATGCTAGTTGAGTCTGGTTTTATCTCTTTCTTCCCCTCACCTTTCTCTCTCCTTCCCTCTATATTTCCTATTTCCATCTGTCTTCCTTACCCTTGCCTTTCATTTAAGGCCTGGGAGAAGGCCTTGAAGCAGTAGCTAATTGGAAGAAATGGAGTAGATTCATGGAACATTATTTCCCATTACAATAATCCATAGATCAAAACATTCAAGGGGGCAGGTAGCCTAGAAAAGGCCCTTAAAATTATTCAGCCTCCTTCCTTGAGGGTAGGCTTGGGTGTATAGAGTCAAGGCCATGAGGTTTCATGGCCTTTAGGAGAATTTTTAAGATGGTGTCATTGTTATAGAGGAGAAAAAAAGATAAAGGAAAGTAAATCCAGAGATACAACGTATGCAAAATCAGCATCCTCTAACATGCTAGTTTATGATCATTGTTTCTTCCATCACCAAAAACAAAACATGTTGATCGGTTAATGTTTCTCCTAGCCAAGCCCTTTTCCTCAGGTATTTATTTCAGGAAAACTTTTAAAGCAAAATGTTTTAAAATAGATTTTTTAAGTTATTGGTTTGTGGGCTACCGTCCTATCAATAGGATTTCTCCAGAACCTTTGCCTTTCTTCTCCTATTGAGTTTTCTTTATTTAAAGAAAACAGAAACAAGTTTCTGATCACCTGCCCCAAGTTTGCAGTTCGAAGCAGTTTTTTGGACTAGTGAATCATGTTCTCCTAAGGACAGCGTCTACCAGACACACGGTTCACATTCCATATGGAGCAAATTAGAGAGTGAAAGAAGGGCGCTGCCACTGTTTCTGATTGGTTACGGTAGTATTAAAAAAAATGTCTTGCCCCACTATGAAGAAAAAAGATGGATAAAATGCTCTTTGAACACACTAGTGTTGGTTTTTTTTTTTTTTTTTAGGGCCAGTACAGAAGGGTTGCATTTATGTTTGCCTTTCCAGACCTGTCTCTTGACCTTCTAATTACTTTATTTGAAACAGCACTGAGGGTATAATAAACCTGGAGGTTGCTTCTCCCTCACTTTATCATAAATTAAAGCTGCTGGTTTGTTGAGGTGAAAGTGGAGGCAGAATGTTCATTACCGCCCAAGTGACGGCTTGTCAATAGCAGTGCTTTTTAGTTTGTTCTAGTCAGCACTTGCTGTGCATTTTGTGGGACCACTGGGAAATAAATACAACAAGATTATACATTTGGAATACCACAAGAGTTCACCAAGAAAAAAAAAACCACAAATGATAAATTATACACTTGGTAGAAAGTGACATGCTATCTTGTGCTATTAACAACCAAAGATAATTGCAACGAATTGTAATTGCAGTTTGCAACTTACAGTACAGTGTGTCCAACATCAATCTTAATAGTGAACAAAGCAATTTATATTAAAACTTAATTCACTTGGTAACTTTCTGCTGTGTACACAGGAGCTAACAGATGTAGCTTTTCAGAAAGTTCAAAGGCATTTGAAACGTGGAGAGAAATGCTAATGCAGTAAGCCTTGGAGAAATATTGCATTACTACTTGTAATGAAAACAAATGTATGTCATTATCTCCTAGTTTGTGTTTATTTAATAAAATATGCAGTTTGCACACTGGTAAATTCAGTGTTTCTGGATGGATATGCAATGATGTTCTATTCCGAATCAAAGGCCAAACAGGACTAGCAATTATGCATCTTCTGTAAACAGCCCCTTTCCAAGTGCATACCATCTGAGTAGCGTGCACCTCGATGCTTCAGTGGGTTTTGTATGAGGTGTAACAGCAAACTGGGGTAACTTTATTCATGACTTTCCTTTCACTGGATGTCTTTGAAGGAAGAAAGGGAGATCTCCTGGAATTACTTAAGAGAACAAGCATATTTGTTTTGTGAGCTTGACTGATGGCCAGTAGAGCAGTTGAGTGAAATCTCTAAACTGATTAGGGCTTTCGTTCAAATAATCTTCTACCGTTTTCATTAATTTATTCCTTAATGCTATTTTGCCGCTCTTCTACCAAGGATAATAATCTCACACTCGCTGACCTCCTTGAGTGGATGACCTGGAGCCCATAACTAATCCTATTTACTCTCCTGACCAGCCGAACTTCATTTACCTTGACTGGATAAAGAGCCTTGCGTTGCTAAGCTTCCCTCCCTAAGTAGCATTCTGGTTAATCTTTAGTGAAGGGGGAATGATGGCCTTCTCCAGCCAAGATCCAGAAGCATCCTGGTGCACAGGGAACCTCATATCCTTTCTTTCTTTTTTTTTGTAGCCCTTTATCGCCCTCGGTAGAGTGCCGTGGTGTCACACAGCTCACAGCAGTCTCCAACTCCTGGTCTTAGGTGATTCTCTTGCCTCAGCCTCCCGAATAGCTTTCTTTCTTTCTTTCTTTTTTTTTGTAGCACTTTATCGCCCTCAGTAGAGTGCCGTGGTGTCACACAGCTCACAGCAGTCTCCAACTCCTGGTCTTAGGTGATTCTCTTGCCTCAGCCTCCCGAATAGCTGGGACTACAGGTTCTCTTCCTTTCTTGAAAACATTTTTTTCCGGGCGGCGCCTGTGGCTCAAGGAGTAGGGTGCCAGCCCCATATACCAGAGGTAGTGGGTTTAACCCTAGCCCCCGCCAAAAACTGCAATTAAAAAAAAAAAAAAGAAAACATTTTTTCCCTCCTTTTTATTAATTTTGAAAGTAGGGAGCAGGACTTATCCACAGTCCTACTTTCCTATCACAGCTATTTTTATTTTGGAAAAAATAACATTTTGACATTGTTGAATATGTGTAATTTTGTACTCTGGTTTTTTTACTTAATATCAAAGTGTTCCCCATCTTGCTTCATAATTTAGTACGTGTGCATTTTAGTGACTGATTATCTATTGTTTATATACTATACTTCAATTATTCCCCATTATTGAAAAGTTAGGTTACTTACACTTCATTATACTATATTATGAATAATGCTGCAATGAAAACCTGTGTTTTCTTCATTTAAATGGTTTCTCTTGAATATATAATTACAAGTGGAATTAATTAGGTAAAAGGTATAAATGTTTGTGTGGTTCTTGCCATTCATTATCAAAATGGATAGTTCCTAGACTATTTATAGTGGTTTGTTTGCCAACAGCCACATAGGAATATATAATTTTATCAGAGTCAATTTGAGAATTATCTTGTTCCTTCCGCTTATATCCTGTGTGGCATCGGGCAAATTATTTAACCCCTCTGGCTCAGTTTCCCCATCTGAATAAAGGACATAGTAATAGAAGTACTATTGTGAATATTACCTTAGTTTATACTGCATATTTAGGTTGGGAGCAGTAGCACCTGTCCCATAGGAAACCCTCCTTGGGTTACTTCCTTTATTATCCAACTTTAATTTTTCATTTAATTTAATGTCACTTCCTATTTAAGCTGCAGTTTTCAGAGGAAATGTAGTAGCCCATTGAAACCAGTCAACCGACTTTATAATCAACAACTTCTGTATTCAGTGAAAATTTTAAATCACTTAGGCGGTGAGCCCTTAGCAAGAACTTTGTAGCAATGTTCTGTCCATAAAGTAGAGGCTTTCGGAAGGTGCACCTCTTAATTTCAAATAGCTCTTATTCCAGAATCATTGAAATGGGCCTCGAAGCCTTAGTCAAAGTCTCAGGGTGGTTGAGCCTGGACCCCGAGGAGGCAGGAGCATCTTGCTGATAGTCCCACTAAGACCGCACACCATAGGGGCGAGAAATTCCCAGAGGAAAATTGTAGTCCTGTTTCCACAAGAAGGGGAACGGAAGCTGGGCAGCGAAAAATAACACAGGAACACTGAACTTCTTAAAGACTATATCACTGGAGTAATTCTCAACACTAATGATTGAGAGAAGGACTAAACAATTACAGACACCTTGGAGTGTTTGAACCACCCCGGAGCCATTGCCTATGACGTTCACCCAAGAGATAAATGTTACTTTTTTTTTTTTTATTATTAGGCACTATGACATCGAGAACTCATAATTTGGCATTTTGTGCGAGAAATGTCTCACGTGTGGCTGCAAATATTAGACACCTGGAAAACAGCAATTTAAACAATATAGGGTTTTATTTTTCCTTCCTGTGAAAGAAATCCACAAAGACCAGGGTTATCGTGGTGACTGCACAACAACACCGTGCTTCTCAGCTCCTCTGGTCTTTCTGCTTCACCATCTGCTGGACTTGGCTTCTGCCTTCAGGTTTTTCTCATGGTCACAAGAGAGTTGCTACAGCCCCCAGTGGCTCATCTGCATTACCGGTAGAAAGAAGGAAGGAAGGGAGGGAGAGAGCAGGAAAGTGTACCTGGCAGGTGAGTCAACCCCCAGTCCCTGTCAAGGAACCTCCCCAGAAGCCCTGCCCCACACTCTCCACCCAGGCCCCATTAATCCAAACTTAATCACTTAGTCACACCTATGGATAAGAGAAGACTGAGAAATATTTTTCAGCTGCTCCCAACAAAATCAGGATTCTAGAAAACAGTGGTTCTCAACCTTCCCAATGCCGTAGCCCTTTAATACCATTCCTGTGAGTCGCGACCCACAGGTTGAGAACCGCTGCTATAAAAGGAATGAAAGGGGAAGCAGAATGGCTATCAGCAAGGCAGCCTGCGGTTTCCAGCACAGCCCTCTTGTCTGAAGTAGACAGTCTTCAGCTCTGTGAACCCTCCTGGTGGCCCCTGATGCCAGCCCATATTACAGAGGAGAAGCCAGGAGAGTAACAGCAACGTGCTTTCTAGGGTAGAGAAAAAGTAAGTGGATTGAAAGATGAAAACTTCTGGCCATTAAATAAAGTTCTAACATTTTCTTCTTGCCCAAAACAGTCACAACAAACTCTGTGGCATAGGAATTGAAGGGAAACGTGCCGTGCCATTTTTCTTTAGCCTTTTTTGCAATGCAACAGGACAATCAATACAAATCTTTGCAGTAATCATATATTGATTTTCCTAGAATATAACTCCATTTAAAGCACTTTTATCCCCAAGAGTAGAAACATTGGAGGCTAGCAAAGGAGGAAGTAGGTTTCCTTGACCCCGTCTGCAGTGCACAATTGATTAGCAGGGTAGTTATGAGAGTGTGGGAGAGAGACAGAGAGAACAGAGGAGTCACCGAAAGGTTAATATCAGCTGAAGAGAAACATGATTATAGGACATTAGGCTTTTTGTAAAATCATAAGGTCAGGATCAGATAATGATACCATCTAAAATTACACAGAATTTCCAGTCCTTAGCACCCTCTGACTATGACAGACCCCTAACCCCCAGCAACAACCACAGCTGAATTTGGGGGATTGGCAAAGCCATGAATAGAATGATAGTTTTAGGCTCTGAGCCCGTGAGCTGGCTTGGCAAAGGAATAAGTGACACTGATTTGGGTTTTCCTGAGTCACGACTGTACCATAAACTAAAATTTTAGCATACATCATGTTGCATGTTTCTTTGCTTAAGACGAAGCTAAAAAAAAAAAAAAAATCATAAACTCTCATTTTTATGCCTTTTTTTTTTTTGGCTAGAGAAGGGTTTGAACCCGCCATCTCCAGCACATGGGGCCGGCAGGTGCCTTACTCTTTTGAGCCATAGGTGCCGCCCCTTTTTATGCCTTTTCTTAAAAAAAACTCATCCTTTCCTCTACCTTCCTTCCTCCTCCTCACTTTCCTCCCTAAAGATTAAAAAAAAAAAAAAAAAGGAAGAAAATCCACTTTGTGAAAATCCCACGAGTTTAGGTCTGCTGAATGTTTGTGTGCACAGATGTCTTCATCCCAGAGACAAGAACAGTAATTGGATGGAATTGCTGAAAAAGGCGTGCAGGTCCAGCTCTGCCTCTGGCCTGGGTCACTGGGGTATCACCCAAACCCCGGAGGGTACATCCCGAAGCCTTAGCGAGTTACTGTCTCCGGGGCACTCCTTGCTGAAAAGGCAGCGGCTATCCCAGTATTTCTGGTTTGCAGTGTTCTGTTCCCACTATATTTCTCTCCCCAAGTCCCTCTTGTTTTTTGTACCAAGACTAAGTTCTTGCAAACAAGCTCTTTATTAAATTAAATGGTGCACGGAGCCTCATTATCCTTCTCAATGTGCAATATTTGATACTGTTTGTTTTACTAGCAACTTCTAGAGTTGGGGTTTTTTTATTGTTGTTTGTTTGTTTTCGGGGGCTTTTTTCTTGGCTGCAGGCAAAGCAACTAGTACACATTGTCAGATAAAGTATCTTATCTGTCAGCAGCACCCTTGTGAATTAATCATAATTCAATAGGCTTACTAATCAAGATTTGAGATGAATGTTTTGATAGAGCAATCAGATTTGTCTAATCTATCATTAGTTGACAGTCGCTGCAGGCAGAGTGCAGACTTGGCAATAGTAGACCTGTTTCTGGTCCCTTTGGCTTGGCCCCCCAGTTGGGTAGCTTCACAGACTGTAGCAGTGGATCTAGGCTTTGCAACTAATTAAGTTCTGTTTCTCGCACCCTCCAGTACCCTGCCCCCTTCCTCCCACCAATTTTCAGAATAGGTTGGGTAGAGTTCAGCTCTTGTGAACCTGCTCCTGTGATGAACAGATTTGGGAACAAGGTGTTCCCTTTGTCATTCACACTTGATAACAAAGATGTGTCACACCAGGAATCTTACGATATACAGTGTCACTTGCAAATAGTGTTTAAAGAAGAAAGATAAACTTAATATATCATTAAACATTACTGACTACAACTCTTCTTCTTGTCACCCTAATCTGTACCCTGTTTTACCAAGTTGTACATTCTTGGGGGCAATTTATAGCATAGCTTGTGCATTTGTTCAGTTTGATCGGATAAATGAAAGCTTTTGATGTAGACTGATATTTTACTGTAGACAATGTTTAAAGTTCTGTTATAAATTCTCGAGATAACAAATTGTACTTTGTATGTTATATGGTAGTCATTCATACAGGGATGGGATCGTTTTTATGGAAGAGGCTTTTACCAACTTTTTTTTCGTCCCTACATTTTTATTAGCAGAAAGGTATTTCCTCATTATGGAAAGCTTAGAAAATTCTTGAAAAGTCTAAAGAAAACTTTAACATTTCCCCATAATCCCATAAACTGCGAGTTATCAATATTGACATTATATTATCCTATTAAAATTAAATAAACAGCAGCACAAATACTTCAATAAGTGATTGACAGTGTTGTCAATAAAACACGAGCTACCTGCTATGTTGTTCTGGAATCTGAAGTCAGTCCAGAGGAATCCAGAAAGAGCCTGCTTTTTTTTTTTTCAAGTTTCACTTTCTGTGCGAAAAACATATGGGAAAGCTCATTGAGGCTGTTAGTGTGTCCCATGTGTAGAAAGTGACAACTTTTCCATTTCACAGGCAAGTCACAAGCCTCACTAAAGGAATGCTAGCTACCCTTTGAGAGATTTGTAGCTTGGGTGATAGAGACCAGGGATGGTTGAGAGTTACCTAATTAGACTCCAAGTGTAATTATGTAAGGCGGGCCAGGCAGCAGTGCGCTGTGTGTTAATTAACTTTCATGCTGAACAGGCAGTAGCACCCAAACAAAGAACGGTTCGTGGAAGAAGTAAAGCTGCTCGGCTTTGCTGTAGCTTTGGCTATTCTGCTGTTAAAGTTAACTCCCATGCTCCCCCCTTTTTAAGTTGAGATACGATGTATGAGAGCAAGCTATTTTGCAAAAAGTTTATCATTTACCCCTACGACTATTTTCCTACTTTATTCCATAATCTTAGCACATTCTTTGGAATGATCTTTTATGAAATAGAATTTATATGTGTGTGTATATGTATTTCAGTATATGTGTGAGTGTATATATGTATGTGTCTGCAGTGGAACCTCCCCAAGTTGACCACCCCAGGGCCTGGAACGAACTGATGAACATACAGAATGGTCAGCATAAGGAACTAGGCCCGCTGTACTGACACATACATGTGGTGCATGTCCAGCCTCTCAAAATTCAGTCAACTTAAGGAGGTGGTCAACACAGGGAGACGGTCCATCTGGAGGTTCTAGTGTATGCATTACTGGTTTGTAAAATTCACGTGATTTCTGATCTTGATTTTTGCCCTCCATTAAACTCCATAGATATCTTTCTGTGGTGAAGACGAGACTCCTGAACTGGAGGAGCAGCTAAGATCCTATCAGCAGTTGTGAGCCGTAGAGTCCTCTGTTGCTCCCATTCCTATCTTGAGGTAGGAACAATAGGAAAGGCACCAGTTAAAGGATGTTCTGCTTTCTAGTAAATTAGTCGGCAAATCCATTGGTACTCGTCTCTGCCGTTGATTTTGCCTGAGTTTTTAAACTTTGTAAACTCATATAAATCAACTCAACACGTGCAGGGGAAAACATTTCAGATGATGGATGAAGCACTGTGTGTGGATGGGGGCTAACTGATTTTCCAGCCCTCTCCCAGTTCTCTAGTGAGAAAAATCCCATTTTGAGGTCTCTCCTTCTCCCAATCCTGTCTCCTTAACATCTCCCTGGGCTTCATTTCTCTACCAGTAAAGTCTAGAATGACACGCAGGACCACCTTGTTCGTATGGGAGATGAATGATAGTTCCAGAATTCTTTCCATAATACATAAACTTAATATGGATAAAGGGTTTACCAGAAACATTAAGAGCAGGTGGGAGTCAACAACTTTTCTTTTCTTGCAGTACCTCTTACTAGTCGTGAGAAAGAAGTGCTTCAATTGTACTACCTAGGAGTTATAAAGAATCTTGATTTTTATTGTCTTTTGGAGGAAAGGAAAAATAAAAACCTTTGTTGTATAAAAAGCATCATCTGAGAACCCTGTGACTTTATGGAAAATGCCCCTAACAGAGCCAGTCCTAGTGAGCACGAGGGACGTCTGGATAATTTGAGTGTTCCCTTTCCATGATTTTTAGTTGAATATCAAGTAAAATTCAGTCTTCTTTGGGTTTTTTGTTTGTTTGTTTCCTCTGACATTAGGCATTCTCTGTCAAAACCTAACCAACCGGTTTTCATCAGCACCTACTCTTTGCAAGATTCTGTTTGGCGAATCAGGATTCCAAAGCCTTAAGACATAAACCCGGTTCCCAGAGAGTTTACCGTCTGTTTGGGAAGCTAAGATACAAAAACGTGAAAAATAAAACTCTCATAAAGGATTTACATCACAGTTCAAGACAACTCTAGGGAAGACATATCATATGACCAGACGGGACTGTCCAGTGCATTTAGAAGAAAACATGTTCTTGGATCCTTCCACTAGTAAGGGCTTGTAGAGACCATCATGAATCCCTAGAGGGAGAATGCCTTTGCCTTTCAACTTAGAAATTTCAATGCAGAAGAGAAATCTGATCTAAGTAACTGGTAAAATAATTGTTTTAGATTATCACTGAAATGAAAGAGTAAAATTAGAAAATTTGCACAAAACCAGTGAACCTTTGAGAAAATGCCAGTGGACCCCACAGAGCAGGGTAAGTAATTATTTCATTAGTCAGTTCCAAGTGAGATAGGTTTGTTTTATCGACATAGGTAGGATCTTAGGGAAAGGATGATTTTGAATTGGATGAGACATAGACAAGTGGAGAGAGAGGTTATTCCACTTAGGTAGACTTTGTTATAAGGAGGAAATAAGACCGAATACACTAGATTCAGTGTGTTAATCTACCTGGCTAAAAAAGACAGCTCAGGAAACTTAGACCAACATGTGGGAGGCATGAAGGATATCTGAGTTCTGGGGATCTTTCAGTAGTTTCCAGGGCTGGGTGTGGAGTGGCATGATGCTGGTGACATTGCAGGAAGATTAGTCTAACGGCAATGTGTATAGTGGGTTTGGGGTATTCTTGCTTGAGGCAAGGGGATATATCCGGAGAAAGGCAGTGAGGTGGTATGAATGTGAACATGAAGTGCACAGGCACAGACACATGGTAACACAGAGAAGCATGAATTTCAAAAGACTCCTAAGGTGACAGAACTTTGTTATTAGTTGGTTTTGAGAATAAAGAAGAGGAAAGAGTCACGATGTTTAACTCGGAAGTAAGTGGACATGTAGGGAGGAGGTTGAATACTCCAACACCAGTTGGAGTCTGGGAAGAAGTTTGAAGATACAGCCATGTAAATTAGCTATTAGGAAGACTGAAAATGTCAAGAAAGAAGCACAACCTTGACGTTCTCCTGGTTAGGAAAGGTTAGGAAATTATCCTCCAAAGGACTTCTTATACCTCTTCGCCAAGTCAGTAACTTGACATATATTAGTGCTCGAAGTACAAATCCAGTAATGGAAAGAAAAAAACATTCCAAATATTTCGATTTTGATATTTTGTCTTTGGTTGGTAATTGTCTTGACTATCTTCTTGCAGGGTTGTGGTTAAGGCCTTGTTAACAATCAGTTCACAACTGGATTCTTTATTCTGAGTTGGGTTAAAAGGTTTTCATGTCACTTTGGTTTTCAGAAACTGATAAATTGCCAACAGCCTGTCAATTCTGGGCTATTTTTCACCTGCTAAAAGAGATGCTGTTGTCTCTTAAGAACTAGTGATTTTCCTCGGTGATGTGACTAACTTATGTGATACTTACAGATGTGCTCAATATTGTATGAGGTATTTAATATTTCAATGCCTTGTCCCTACTTTAGCTATCTGAGTGTCACTTCTCAGTGCCAGAGGTAGGAAGCAGACTGCGGGGGCCCCTGTAACTCCATGAGTACTTGACAAATTTAAAAGCCATCAAGAAAACTGCAAATAAAAATAAAAATGTAAGGTGGTGATTTCCACTATTATTGAAAGGTATATGTGAAATCTGGCCTTCACCTATTTTAATAGACTTTAAACACTAACTTCTCTCTCTCTGGGAAGGCTGATATTTGTATAACTAGGAAATAAAAATGCTCTCAACAACACTTTTCTAATAAAAGGCCTAGTTGCTTTTCCATCTGAAAACCAGAGTTCAAGAGCTTTATGATTCTAAAATGAAAAGAATTCCCTTGCTATACAAGGGAAAGGAAGAGCGATGGGATTTTTTTATAAGAAAAATGTACCTTACTTTGCCACCTCTCCGTGGCCTATTGGCATGAGTACATGGGGATGGGGAAGCATTTCTTAGGAAAACTCATTTCCAGTTCTGTTATAGTCATTATCCCCAAAGCTTCCCAAATTCTGTGTACAGCACTATGTCCTGGAACCCGTTCAGCCACAAAAGGGGAGTGAACTGAGCTTTTGAGACCTATAGGATGGTGCGAACATAAGACCAGGTAACAGAGCTGTTCTCCAGCTAGTTTTAGGGTCTTAAAAAGGGTCATTAACACTCCTAAGCCACTAAAGAATCTTTAAAGTTCTGGAGCTGTACTTTCTTAGAATCACATTTCACATTTGCACATAAATTATCTGGAATAAATTCTTAAGAGTAAGCCAGTGTCCATAGCTACTTACATTCAGTTATCAGCCCTCTTTGGCAGGATGTGCTGTAGGGAATGAAGCAATTTTATTATTATTATTATTATTTTAATATTTATTATCATAATTTTATTATTTTTATCATTAATCAAAATTATTTAATTTTTAATACTTTAATAAAATCATTATTTTGTTTACTAAATAACTATTATTTTTAAATTTTGTGTATTATTTATTAATGTTACTATTTTATTAAGAAGCCATCGTCCATACCTACTTACATTAAGTTATGAGCCCCCGTTGGTAAGATGTGTTGTAGGGAATGAAGCAATTGAATCACCAGCAAAACACAATTGGAAAAGTAAATCCCTTCTAAAGTAATAATACTTGGTCACTGCTGTAAATATATAGTTTAGGATAATTCATTTTGATACCATTTTTTGTTACGCTAACTGTTCAGTTTAGAAAATGCGGAGTCGATTCCCAGTTTTGCCTTGTGGTTTGAGACAGTTTATACTTCTCGTAGAGTGACTGATGTTCAACAGGAAGTCCCTTACTGATTGAGCAGGATCCGATTTTTTATATTTGTTATTTTTCCTGTCAAACAGTTATTGTCTTTAGTCAAATGCTCTGCTTTTAGTTAAAAGTGTTTCTTAGTCAAACTTTGAAGATGAGGCGCTGCATCAGTACTTGACAGGTATAAAAATTAAAGCATCAAGAAAGCAGCAGAAACGTTGTTTCCAAGATCACATGACCATTCACTCCCAGAAACGCAGTGAGACTGTGAGACCTCTGCAGTTTGGCCAGGTCCCTGTGGTTCAGACCTTCAGTCTGGTTCAGGTTAAAGACAGAGTTTTTGTGTGATGTCCTGTGACTATGTCTAAGCGTGACTTCACAGAGATCTTTTAGTCACTAGCTAAAACAACTCCTCCCCTGGGAGAAAAAAGGGTCTTTAAGGTATTTTGAGGGGAGGAGAAGGGTTCAGAGGTCTAATCATAACTCTAAATCCCCATGCTTGGGAAGCTCATTGACATGTCGGTTTTAAGGGCTCCTTAGGAGCCATTGTGGTTTGTCATGCTGAGACCCGCTGGAGAACACTTAATTGTAGATCAAGGCCTCTTCAGGGTCTTTGACAAAGCAGCCTGCCACTTACTAGAAATCTTGGGAAAGTTTCAATGCTGACAAACTCAAAAACATTTCTTAGGAATTGTGAGAGGTTTTTATATCTTTTCCCTTTCCCCCTTCCTCTTTAAAATCAAACCCCAATTGCACCTAGACCCCTGGCTACCAGATGTATGTGGAATGAATTTCTTTGCCTTTCTGATTTCTTTGTTTTTGAGGTTGAGATTCTTTTAGTTGGGGCTGGAGGTGGTGTAATGAGCAAACACAGTTAGCACCCGTAGGAACTTAAACTCAGAAATGTAATGGAAATCACATCATTCCACATGGAATCGATTTCTCCTTCCCCTGAGCAGCGAAGGAAGTATCTCTGGTCTATGGCTAAACACCTGATAGATCAGACCTTCAGATAGGTGGTAGATGACAGCAGAGCACAGAAGAAAGCTCATGTTTTCCGCTGTCTATCCTATTTTAAGGTTCCTATTGCCCCTCAGTATTCTGAATTTACCTGATTACTCCTAATCTAATATTTAGACCTTTAACGTTCTAAAGATGGTGGCTGGACCTGGTTCCCGGCTTCCCTGTTTCCTATCTCTGCTAACATCTCTGCATGCATAAGAGGGCCTTCATTAAGCCTGGGCTGGGGGAAGCCCAGTACCCATTTCTTGGGGTTAGGAGCCCAAGGCCTTAGCACCCAGATCAGAATGAATTCAGAGGATCCCTCTGGGTCATAAAGATAGATTTGGGAAGGGGGAGGGGTTGTTCAAAGCTAAACGCTTTGAGCCTCTTTTTGCTTAAAAGTACAAGCTCATTGAGAAATGAGTTCATTTCTTAAAATGCTGAAGTTCCTTGTGGTTTTGCACACTATAAAGCCGAAATTAAACTATAGGGTTAGGAATAGTTAACAAAGAGAGTCTTTGTGCTGAGCAAGACTCCATGGATTGAGCTCTGGCTCAGCTGGCACTTCTCTATGGTACTTGACTCTTTATAAGCTCATTGCCTCGGTTCCTCTTCTATAAATGTAGATAATAAATAATAGTCCTTCATTTATTTCTTATACCATTACCAGTAGGTACAGATGTGTAGTATAATAATACAGAGGACACTTAATAAAGACTACTAACTGTGAGTCCTTTTTGCTGTGTGAGATATACCAATAAAATAAGGGATATAGGATGCACTGAACCTTTTCTCAGGAATAGCAGGTTGGAAGTCGTTTCTGCATCGCCCTCCGTGTCTGCTCATCCCTCTCTTTCTGCACACCAGCTGCTGGTACGTCTGCTCACGTGGCTGAAAAGATGGCTCCCACTGGGTCTTGGGTGCTCGTGTTTCTGTTCTGGCAACCTGGGTAGAGGCAGACTTTCTTTAGGATCTCAATTCCAGACCCCCCAGGGAAGGAACTGTGATTATTTCTGCCTGATCTCCACTTCTGAGCCAACCAACTCTGGAGAGAGAGTCAGGCCACACTGAACAAGGGTGGCCGCCAGGAGCCTGCTACTGAAAAGGAGGATGGGGGACACCCCAAGGGTATTTTCACTGGGCCACTCCTTTAAGGAATGAGTGAAAGGGCCCTGGGTGCTTTGTAGTCCTCAGAAGAAAGTTGCTGAAGGAATGAATGTAAAATTTTGAGAAGGAAAGGATTTTAAAGTTCATCCAATCCTACCCTCCTTGTCACGCTAGGAAACTAAGGCAAGTGAACGCAATAGGTTTCCCAGAGGTCCCGAGGCTGGTCCATGGGATCTAACCTAATGCATATGCTCTCAGTTAAGCCCAACCACTGTCCACTTGGTTCCATGTTCTGCTGCCGCCTCACAGCTGCGTGCATTTCAGCTGTTACTTTTTCCTATTGCCTAGAAGATTTTGAATTGTAAGGGTTTTGTATTGATAAGCACTCATTTAACAAATAGCTTAAGTTTTATAAACTCTTCTACTTTAGAAAACATAGATACTGTTTACGAAGACAGTACAGAATCATGGAGAAAGGCTTATGACTTGCCATCAAATGAGAAAAGCAGACAAATGATCATGCAGTCTTTATGTTTAAAAATATGTAAAAATCGTGTGTACCTGTGGGTATCTGCAAGGCTCGTTAGAATGGTGGTGTTGTGTGGAACTTCAGATATGCCTTGGCTGGGTGTGGTGGCCTACGCCTGTAATCCCAGCACTCTGGGCAGCTGAGGTGGAGGGGGTTACCTGAGCTCAGGAACTCGAGACCAGCCTGAGCAAGAGCAAAACCCCATCTCTACTAAATATAGGGGAAAAAAAAAAAAAACCCTAGCTAGATATGGTGGCATATGCTTGTAGTTCCGGCTACTCGGAAGGGTGAGGCAGGAGGATCACATGAACCCAGGAATTTGAGGTTGCTATGAGCTACGATGATGCCACGGCACTCTATACAGGGTAACGGAGTGAGACTCTGTCTCAAAAAAACAAAAAAAAAAAAAAAGGAAAAAACACTGTTATGAGCTTACTTACTTTATTTTTATTTATTTATTTATTTATTCATTTATTTATTTATTATTTTTGTGTGTGGTTTTGGCCGGGAGCTGGGTTTGAACCCGCCACCTCTGGCATATGAGGCCGGTGCCCTACTCCTTTGAGCCACAGGCGCCGCCCAGCTTACTTTTATTATTATTTTTTATTTCAGGTTAATGTGAGGATATAAATAACCAGGTCAAAATATTTGAATCTGTTAGGTGGAGTCCCTCTTGGAGTTATGTCCCCACAGTCAAAAACGAGCCTACTCTTACAGTTTTAGAAAGCACACTTAACACACACGTGGCCTCCTCTACTCGTCATCATAGAGCTGCCTGAACCTCCACGCCCAGTATTCTTACTCATGGAAGTAAATGTCTTCCAGTGTTAAGACTGATACATTTTTTGGAATATATTGGAACCCTTATTCTAGTGGTGAACACATTGAAAATGAAATCCTTATAGCCTTGGCTACAGCTGTGTTAAATCAGGGTCTAAGTAGAGACTTGGCCCCAGACAAGATGACCCGGCAAAAGCAGGCAATCAGGATAAGATGTTTTTAAGCATGAACAGAATCAGGAGCTCTTGGAGCTGGGAAGAACCTCGCCTTGTGTAGCTGGACCCCTGCAGGCTTCAGGACGGGTAAAGGAAGTATAGACCATTTTGGGTATTTAGAGACAGCAGTCGGGTGGAGTCCAGTAGAGGACTCTCTGTGAAGTCCCTCTTCAGCCATCCCACCTGCTCAGTTGCCTTCCCTCCACCTTCCCAGAAGCCTCACCATCTACCTCTGATGACAAAACCTGGGGAGAACCTCTGTGCCCTAGATGCTGTCTGACCTCCAATCTGCCCTCATTCCAGTTCTCACATACAGCAGGAAAGGGCACCAAGAGCAGTCCACAGGGACTGAGGAGCAGGAGAGCTCACCTTAGAGGTGGGAGGCCTTCTGGTGACGCTGCTCCCTTTTTCTCCTTAAAGGGGGGCAAACTGGATTTTCAAGGAGGATGAGAATTAGAAGGCAGAGATCAGAGCCAAGCTGGCACTGTACGGACCACACCTGCCACGTGTCTTTAAAGCCATTAACTCCCAGAGCCCCAGAACCTATTCTTTCTGGCTTTTTCTCTAGCAGCCAGCGGAGCACTATATGGTATGGTCTTTTGTGAGTGTTCTTTTCTTTCTAGTAATAGTGGTTTTAAGTCAACATCTGCCTAAATTTGATTAATTCCATTAGGATCACTCCAAAAAATGTTTATCGGTGGCTTTGAAATCTAAATGCGATGAAGAAAAATCATTTAGATGGCACCATCTCAGTTGCACTAACTAGATGAAAGACTTTCTGCTGAATTAAAGAAAAAATCAACACATAAATTATTTGAAACCAATTGCAGATATGCAAGTTTTAAGCTCATAGAGAAATCTACCCTGAAGTTGCATTGTTTTTTTCATGTTCTCTTAGAGCTTATTTTCCAATGGGAGGGACCCGTGTTAAACAAAAACATAAAGCATATGATTTCAGATGGCAAGCTAGGAAATGGGGACAGAGGTAGGTCACATGAGAGAGGGTCAGTGAGACTTCTCTGAGAAGTGACATTGGAGCTGAGCTCTAAAAGACAGGAAGGAGACGGCCACCTGGCGACCGGCGTGGAGGGTTTCAGGTAGAGGGAATGGTCAGGGCAGAGTCCCCGGAGTTGGCACAGGCTTGATGTTTTAGAGGGGCAGGAAGATAAGGGAGCGGGGTTCAAGGAAGAGTGATAGGAGCTGAGGATACTCAGCAAACAGGGCCATAGGAAGAAATTTAGATTTTATTCGAAGTACAGAGAATACTTTAGAAAACAAGACACTGACTTTCCTAAGCCATCAACCAAGGAAAAATGTGCCTAAGGTGTGTGTTTTGTTCAGGAGAAGAGCATGCTGAGGGTTCTCCCCTTTCACATCCCCACATTGAGTTACTGTATGCAGGTATACAAACAGCTATTTATAGAAGTGCTTTGAAAATTTCAAAGCATTGTTCTCTGTAAATTTAAAAATACGATTATGAAGGTATTTAAAATAATTGTGAAAGAATCATGCTTCCTAATAGATCCACCTGGCAATTAAGAGAAATACATTGCTCTGAGGATTTCATTGCTTTTTTGTTTTAATCTTGTGTGTAAGGGAGGAAGGTCCCCACTGCGTAGACCCTGAGGATAGGATCCCTTCTGCCTGGGCTGCTGTCATATGAGTCCACAGGGGCAAAGGTGAGGCTTTCCTGAGGTTATGATTCCCAGGGTGTCTCCACTTCTGGGGCTACCCAAGCTAAATAGAAATTATGAAAATATCCAGGGCAAGAAGCTAATAAATAAGAAGTGACAGGCGTCACATATTACGGGATTATTGTGCACGCTGACGCTTTTGCAAGACACACGGGGAAGGTTGAAGGTGTGTAATAAGCCCCCTGAAATGTGCCGCCTGACGTACCAATGGTACAAAAGGCAATCTGCTCAAATGCAGAGCAAAGGAGAAGATTGATGTCCCACGGTGGCTGTTGCCTTTGTCGTGGATCCGTGGGATGTTTCTAGGAGCTTTTTTGTGACCCTTGGTTTTAATATAGAACCTGGTTCTGATCGCTGGAAAAAATAAAGGAACATTCCAGGTTTGTCCAATCACATCAGGAATAAAGCAGCTACAATATGAGCCTCTCCACCGCTCAACAGTGATCACCATTCAGGTGGGCTGCCAGCTCCCTCTGTGGAAGGCCCCGGCAGGGACCCGTAATCACGTGCTCAATGAAGGCAAAAGTCATTTTGATGACTTTGTACTCAATTGTTCCCCACCGCTTCCTGAGCCAAAAGTGTGGCACAGATTAATTGAACAATAACAACAACAACAAAATAACCTGCATACAGTCAGCCCTTCTGTTCTTATTAGGATCAGAAAGAGCAACTGCATGACGATCACTTCAGGAAAAGGAAAGAAGCAGATGTTACTTATTGTTTGGGGTGAGTGTTTTTCTGAGAAGAGGGAGTGCCGCGTCGTTAATAACTCTGGTGTGCCACCCCACTTCTGGCTGGCCTGACAGATTAAACACGAGCCTTCTCATCATCCCAACCGCAGCCGAGCGCTGGCTTCCCTTCCAGACTCATATGGATTCCGGGCACAGTCAAGCTTCTGAGTTGACATCTTCTTCGAAAATTGTTTGGCTGTAATAAATATAAAACTTTCACCACTGATGTAAAGCCTTGCTGGTTGGCATCATTTCCTACCCCCTTTTAATTATTCCTGACACTGTGGAGAAACATCTAATATAAATCTGTAATGTGTACTGATGACAGCCTACACGGTTGGAGGACCATGTAATTTCTCCACAATTAATTAAAGTGCATGGAAATTTTTTTTCTCTCTTTCTCTCTCTCTCTTTCATTCTTTCTTTTTTTTTCCCCTCTCCCCAGCAGCCAGATGCCACTGACTGGCTCAAATAACACTGCTGTCAACTGTAAAAAATTAAGATCCAAACCGTAAGAAAGGTACTTAGATAAAGAAACCAGATGCCAGGTTATTTGTGATACCACCGCATACGTCTTGATGGAGGCCACCATTGTTCAACATCTGTAGTCCCACAGCCTTAATTACGCACTTAACTCAGCAAGCCTGTCAGCAGTTGGTTGGCCCACGTATAGTCACTTTTGTAAATCTTTTCTTAAAAATTGAATGGTGCCCATCGGCAAAAGGGAGAGAGAGAGACAGAGACACTAGGAGACCGTGTGCAAAAAGAGGTGGCTGCTGGTGTTTATAGGCTTGTGCGTGTGGTCACCCAGAGAGGAAAAAAATGCTCCGTTACATTTCAGGCCGATCTACCACCTGGAATTGATCAAAAGCAAATTAATTTTCATTTTCAATTAGGAATACAATTAAATTCAAAGTGGTGGGGGGGTGGGAAGTTGTAATGTTTACATATAGCTCCTGCGGTGGCAGGGCTTGAGGAAATACCAGCTGAAATGAAATACTTGTCTTCCTATCTCTGCATTTGATTCATTAAAGTGTTAAGGCGGTGGCTCTGGCTGCTGCTCCCTTCAGGCAGAATTTAGGAAAACAGAGGGGGGAGGGCGAGTTAGTAGGTAAAACTCCAAGATGTCCATTGGCGGGATCCTGCCCATTGTTCTTTTCCCAGGATTGGGCCGTGGATCAGAGATGTGGGAGTTTTAAAGAAAAAAAGCCTGAACTCGGAAATAGGAATTTGGCTTTAAATTCTGCTGGCTCTCAGTGTCAAAAGCCTTACCTGGCAAAAGGATCCAAGTCTGGCCATCGTCAGAGACACTGAGAGATTGTGTGAAAACAGTCTGGCTGTGGAATGCCGCCTGTCACAGGATCCCTGCTCTTTTCACTTGACTTTTCTCTGCATTCAACTGCTGCCTTTTGTTGGAGTAACTGAGCGGGGGGCCTGTAGTCAGACAGGATTCCTCCAGGCTGCCCAGGGAACAGTTGGCCCAGTGTGTTCATCACTGAGGGTGGTAATTTGGGGAGCTCTGACCCTGATTTTAAGGAAAGTCAATTATTTGTCAATTATGAGCCCCAGAAATCCAGATATAAGACTCAGATGTTAAATGCCCAGCTCTCTGGGCTGGGGAGAGATGACCGTGCAAGTAGGCACTAGAAGCGTCCTGTCCGTGTCTACCACTGTCTCCCAGAGCAGCCGCTTTGGCTTGCTGGGAGCACCCATGAGAATTTTACCACTATCCATCTCAGAGATCAGCTTCTTTGACAAAACAGAGTGGATGATAAATATTTCGTCGTGTGAATAACAATGAAGTAGCTTCAAATAATAGCTTGCATCTTTCTAAAATCCTCTGGGTGATGGATTAAGAGGAAGAGAAGGGTCTGGGCCATAAAAACGTAGCTTTGAGGGAAAGATTATCCAAAGCAGTGTGGTGACCACGAGGCCCAGCACTCCGGTCCGTGTTTTACCTCCTACCACCCCCGCCCTCCTTGTCCCAAAGCTAAGGTTTACATTTCCTCCCCACATGGTATTTGTGCTTTAAAAGAAGATTTTATTACTTCTGCTACAGTGGAATTTCTCTTTTTACTGGACAGTTGGCATAACCGCAGCCTGAAACCGCAATGGAGTTGTTAACACGCTGGGATCAGTTTTTCCTCCTTTAAAGTTATTCTTTTCTTTCCTTTATTTTTTTAAAGGCAGGGGGCGGGGGGAAGCTCCAACAAATCAACAGAACTATTAACTTTCTGATTTATTTGCTACAGAGAGCAAAAATATTCGATGTGAAGTGACAGAAACACCAGAACAGACAATATGAAAACATTCTCTGTGAAAGTTTCCAACTGAAATCACACCACAAGCAGTTGGTGTTATCTGGAGATAGACATCTTCAATTTCCTGATTGCATAATAGAAATGGGATTTCTTTTTCCTCTAGAAAAAGCATTATCCATAATGTTGACATCAAGTTTTCTGGGCTTCGAGTTCCAAAGAGTACTCTTCTCCCAAGAACGGGCCACTATCTTCTCAATTGCTAACAGTCTCCACCATTTTTTCTTCCTCAAGGGAGAAGGACAGTAAATGATGGTAATGTGATGATGGCCAGAGGAAGAACTCTGTCAGGAGCCCGGGAGATTAACTCTGCGCAGATGGCCAGGATCGTGGCATTTAGTAAATGGATAGATCCCCCACCAGAGGTGAAATAGCACTGAGAAGAATTAATCTGGCTGGTATAGAGTTAGCCACATAGCCCAGCACGTTATCCCTTTGCAAGTATCTCAGAGTTGGAAATTTCAAAGGATTTGAGACCATGAGTCAAGACAGCTCAGGACAGTTGTCCTGGCTGGGCCTGGACAGCTTTGCAGTTGACCTTCCCTCCTCACAAACTGGCTTAGGTGGCTGATACGTGGTCTCCAAATTCCTGTGCCCTCTCAATGCAGAAGGTGACAAACCCTGTATTTTCCTCACCCCTCAGTTTCTGATGACCCATTTCTGAGATAGAAAATTCTTGACTTTGGCCTTTAACTTACATTACTTTTGCATTTCATGATGCCCGTGATCTCAAAAGCAGGCCTCATTTTTGAATCACCCTTTATATTGGTACTTCATTTCATTTAATACAGTGTTTTAAAATTATATTTAAAAGGCAGCTTCTTTGTCTCATGTGCCCTTGGCTGGGAAACAAAGGAAGTCTCTTTTAAGAGGTGTTTTACGTTTTATGACTACACAGAGAGAACATAGTTCTTTAATAGGTGTATGTGTAAGAGAGTTCCACATTATAGGTTTTCAGAGATTGGAAGTTCTGGAACAAGGTTGTTCGATAACATCTCTGAAGGGCAAGGAGCAAATGGAAGCCTCCAAGGCTTGGATGCCAGGGCAGAACAGTCCCTGAACTTGTGGGCAACAGGAGCATGTTCTTCTCACTGATAACAACATCCTGCCTCGACTGCGAGGGAGGAGTGTGCAAGATGGATCGTTCTTGTCTTACACTTCATGGTTATGGGCATGTAATATGTTCTTCATGAGCCGGGCAATTGGCAGAGACGCCAGTGCACTTAAGACTTGAGTCTACTGGAAACGAGACTTGCATTCTTGCCAGAAATCGATGCTTTTCTCTGTCCACCACTATCACACATCTTGACTTTTCTTCTTCGTCTTTTTTTTTTTTAATCCCAAGTCTTAAAACAATAATATCAAACAACTCCAGGGGAAAAAAGTTAAATATTTCCATATGAAGAGCTGATTAAATTTGTATGGTTTTCTTTTCAGTAAAAATTGATATGTGATGAAACACAGTGCAGCTGGATGGCTGCTTTAGCTAATACCCCCTCTTGTCCTCCACTCTGTCTCCACATCTCCTAAGGGCTGATGCCCAGGGATCTGCCAGGCTGAGGCCCAGGTTCTGGAATGCCTATGCCCAGACACTAAAAACAAAGTCAGTAGACGCGGTGGCTTTTGCCTGTAATCCCAGCACTCTGAGAGGCTGAGGCGGGTGGATTGCCTGAGCTCAGGAGTTTGAGACCAGCCTGAGCAAGAGGGAGACCCTGTCTCTACTGAAAATAGAAAAACAGGCTGGATGTTATGGCAGGTGACTGTAGTCCCAGTTACTTGGGAGGCCGAGGCAGGAGGATTGCTTGAGCCCAAGAGTTTGAGGATGATGTGAGATATGCTGTCATGGCACTGGACCAGGGTGACAGAGAGTGAGACTCTGTAAAAAAAAAAAAAAAAGTAAATAAATACAAAGTCAGTGATCTCCTGGCTTAGCTCTTCCCTCATAGGTCCCATCATTCTTCTGTGCCCGTTCCTCTTCAAGGACAGGCTGAACCCATATGGAGCATTCTGGCTGATAGTGGGTGGCAGTGCTCAGATAAAATATAGATTATGGGTGGCACCTGTGGCTCAAAGGAGTAGGGCTCTGACCCCATATACTGGAGGTGGCAGGTTCAAAACCAGCCCTGGTCAAAAACTGAAAGAAAAAAAAAAAAAAATATATATATATATATATATATATATGTATATATACACATACATTGATTGATTGATTGATTGATTGCAAGAGGAAAAGGCTTCTTGATTATTGGTGTGGCTAGATGGGCTTGACTTTTGATTTTCCCAGTGTTTGGAGTGGGTGGGCTGCTTTTCCTGCTATCAGTGGCCAGAAGTAACAACAGTATGTTTTTATTGATCCTTAACAGAGATAAAACCATCTTGCCACTTCTTTGCTTAAAAATCATGCCCATCTTTCCTCTCCACGCAGATGAAGTTGCCCGAGACTCAGAAGGCTCTCCCAGGGTTGGGTCCCCATCGTGCCTCGCTCACCATACACCTTGGGGCTCCCCTTTCCTCTAAGATGGGCCAGTACCTGTTTTCAGCCTTTATTCTTTATCCTTCTTATCTCCATCCCCCCTTCTTTCTCTCTCTCAAAAGCCCAGTCTCTGCCATGCTCACCCGTGACCCGTTTCCCCAGGTTATCTCCTGCCAGGCTTGGCCCCAAGTTAACCTGCTTCTGTGGCCTTGCTTGCCCTGGTGGTGGTAACGACCCCTGTCCTGCAGGAGGTCAGGTGCCTGAAAAACTGGCAGGTGGCATTCCCTCCAGGGCTTTTCGTGCGTCTTCTACAGTCAGGAGTGGTAAAGGCCGCCACCCCACTCAGGGATTTCAGTTCTGTGACAGAGAAAAAGACAAATATCCCTCTCAGCTTGTTAGGCTCCGGGGAATTGGTGTGTGCAACTGCGCTATGCCAGGTGTCTGTTTGTCAGACCAAGTGTTCACGGTGGGCTCCCTTCCACCCTCCTGTGTCCCACCACCCACCTGGAGGAGAACCAGTCAGCAAACAAAGCCTTCACCCTCTGAGGGTTTCTTTCTAATTAACATTCTACATATACCAAATAAAGCAAGGGCACTTTTGAAATGTAAATTTGTCATTTATCGCAGCCAACTTAAATCAGCCCTACCTGCCTACTCTCCTTCAGCACAGAGCAGTGGGCCCTGGTTTTCCTGTAGTCTCGGGCAGCTCAGATTCCTTGCACACTTAGATCCTGGTACGGATGTTTTTTTCTTCTTGAACACTTTCTGCAATTTAGTTATTTGTTGTAATTATCAAGTTCATTTTTCTCTAATAGACGTGATTAAGTACATTTAGCACTGTGTAATGAGTTTTCTGCCTGGTTGCATCTTAGCTAATAAGGAATTCCTCCGCGGCATCCCTGACAGCTGCCGCGAATCCCAGGTCTGCGTGGCCACCAGAGACCCCTTCCCTGAACTGCTAGCATTAAAGAAATTAACTCCATTACACTAACCATAAAATTGAGGCTGAAATTTGATTACTAATAGATCCGCAATTCAACTAGAAACTGTAGAGATGGGGTGGCTCCTGTGGGGAGGGAGGTGAATGGTGTGAAAGGCCGGCATCCACCTTCTCACCGGCGTATGTTTCAGGACACACCTCCAATCTATTTCCCGGGCAGGAAGAAGAGAACAGGGCCCAGCTGTGTGATTCAGCGGGTATGAGACTGGAAGGCTTTGGGACTGCCACAATGGCAGTCCCTCGTTGCCACTGGCCTCTGTCTTCCCTGAGCTAAGAAACCTCCAGGTATGTTTTTGGCCATTGTCCCCAGGCAGTCCAGATTTGTAAGGCTAAAATGCTGAGGACAATTAGTAATTGGTGACTGGCTGCTAAGAGGCATAGTTGCTTAGCAACAGTCCCTGAATTAAGTCTCTGGAAGGCGCATACCGGAAGAGATAAGACAGGAAGATGAAATAGGTACCATTTCCACGTGTAAGTGAGTCACAAATGAAGAAGGAGAAGATATTTGTAATCATAGGAAGGGCTGAGTGGAAAATTGGGGCTAAAGGAAAGAAAAGGCAGAACTTGGTTCCTCTCTTCCTAAATTACGAGTCAGTGGCAGTCGAAAGCGCTGTTGGTGCAAGAACTCAGACTCTGTCTTTGGCGCTGCGCTGTCATTCACGCGCAACTCAGGGAGCGTTATTTACCCAAAATGCAGCATGAAAATTCATGGAAGGAAGAGACAGAGAGTTGAGTCGTGCTGGCTTGAAATCTTTAGGACAAGATTAATTTACCTTCAGTTAGTTCATACCAGACCACCGCCATCAGTGGCCAAAGGTAACAACAGAATGTTTTTTTTTTAGCTCCCTTTAACTGGGCTGGCAGGCCCCGTGTGGGCTCAGCCCTGCCCGCAGTCCCAGACAGGATTGATGCTCTGGGATGTTGAAGTTCAGCATTGTACCATTTGAGGTGAGGAGGCAGAAACAGTGTATTCATTTCGTTAGACTCAGCTGAGTTTAGACCCTCTCAGCAGAGTAAGATACACGTATCACCCTGAACTACATGACTTAGTGAGCTGGTTTAGCCTCTGGAAAGCCAGATGAGCAAAAGAAAGTGGAAAATCCGTTGCAGACCTTGATCCAGATACCCAGCCTTGCTAAGGGGCTGCCTTATCTATGGCAATGAGCTGTGTGTTGAGGTCTGCGAAGGTCCGGGGGCTCATTACTAAGAGTGAGGACTGTTTTGCAATTAGTGTTGAAACACTGAGATAAAGGAAGGATATATAGGAATTAAAAACAGATAACGTAAACACTAACAAAGAGTCTTAATCCCCTGGCTGAGTGTTTTGCATGTTTACCTCTGATCAGAATTCTTAATAATGAGTGTGTTGCAATTCAATAAAGATTCCCTAGGAAGAAACAAGTCGATTCTTGGATTAAAAAAAACAAAACAAAACCGGAAAAACTTATACTCATGTCTTTCTGTTACTTTAAAAATAAAAATTAAGTAAATTAAATCACACAGGAAGTTTTTGTTTTGGTGTTGTCTAGTTTGGATTAATTATGGGGGCATTCAGTCCCCCATTATCTAGTGATTAGAAGAGAACCTTTGTGGTTCATAAAGCACATTTTCTGTCTCTACCTATGACTTGTTTTCTGTCTGAAGATGAAGGTGTTTTGATATAAAGTTATTACTGTTCAATTGAGAAAGTCTTTGCCCTCCTGGCCTAAAGTTCTTCACTGGAGAGAAGAAGATGATAACCATCTCTGATTCTTGCCTCAGGACAGTATATAATTATTTGGGGAAGAAGCCAAAACAATGACTTGTGCATAACAATAGTATCCATATAACACAGTCTGTCTAGTGGCCAATGGTTCCAGTTTAACTGTCCAAAGTTCCTACATTCCCACCCCCACCTTTCCCTTAGCTAAGTAACACTTATGCTTCTAGTTCAGTGACTTTCAACCCATGAGAAGATCTTAGTTGTGCTGCAAAGCTTTTTAAAGATCATTAATTAAATTATTTTCAAAAGAAGTGCAAAGCACAATAAGTATATTTTTTTCTTCTTTTTTTTTTTTTGATCAACATAATTTAAATATGCCATGGAAGTTTACCTGTAGGTTCAAGTGTGCCAGGAGATAAAGAAGGTTGAAAGACACTGCTCTGATTGTTTAACACTAGATTCTGTGGGTAGGGGGCTGTACACCTTGCTTTCCTCTCATTATTGTACTCCAGCACCCAGTATGAGGTCTGTTACACAGAAGTACCCAGTAAATGTTGGTTGAATTGAATTGTTAGAATCTGACGGTGGCAGTCAGCCTGGTGTTCACAGATTTGTATAATCCCCCCTCCCCAGCCCCCCTGTTTTAGGTGGGCTAGACCTAGTGATGCGCTTCTCGGGAACGGAATTGGGGGAGAAAACTAGGTCGTAAAAAGCAAAGTGGCTACTCATGACCTCTTTCTGTCTGGACCCCTCCCCCTGGAGGAAACCCAGTTGCCACACTGCAGTCAGCCCCACAGAGGAGCCCTCATGGTGAGGAACTGAGGCCTCCAGCCACCAGCCATAGCCATCAGTGACTTTGGAAATGAATCTTCCAGCTCAGATCAAGTCTCAGGTGACTGTAGCCCCGGCTGAAACTTTGTGTTCTTGTATGTGTAAGAGACCAAGAATGCATAAGAGCTACCCAGCTCCCAAAGTCCTGATCCACAGAAATTGGGAGATAATAATGTTTGTTATTTTAAGCCATTAATTTTTGGAGTAATTTTAAGAAAAACAAAATTTTTAAAAAAAGAAAAGGAAAAAGAAAGAAAGAAAATTGTGTGGGGGGAAGGTAGTTTGTTACAAAGCATTACGTAATGTTACCAGTCATCATTTCATTTACTTATTAGTTAAGGATCTATTGAATGCCATTCATACACATTCACGTATGTTACAGATGACACTTTCTTCCTACCTATATCTTAGCTTAGTTTCACTTTATGACTCAAGCAAACCTCGTCTAGCACTGTTCCATACTACACTGATTCCCGTGGAGCAGGTTGGCCTTGCAGAAGAGGCAGCATGGTCACACATTCCTAGCCCTTGGCTGTGCACATCCCAGGCTGGCTGTGACTCAGTTTGAGTGACTCTGGCCAGTCTGTCAGTGTCTTTCCTCCTCCCTGGTCCCTCTATCATTGACACCCTATTCCTTAGGGGTCTCTTGACAAGCACATGGTTTGATCATTTTTTTAAAAGGTGAAAAAGAACATGTTTTAAAGCTTTATATGCTTGTTGGATGTATAAATGCAAGTTTCACTGTGGCTTGAGGCTGAACATGGTGGGTAGATGTGAGTCATGCCCTGGGCCCAGCTATATCCAGCAACAGAATACTTCTGAGGAATGCTGAGACAACAAAGACCTCAGCCAACGAAGCTCTCGTGCATTGATGGTTAGTGATAAATCACAGTGGTCGGAACACGTCTCCGTAGGGATGCGTCTCTCATGGCCCTCCCCTGGGCTGGCTGTCTGGTAGACCCATTTCCAGGACATCCTCCTCTGGGCAACACAGAGCATGCCCTTACACGGCTGGTGTTCTGTGGCTGACTTAGTGCCTGAGCACAGTGAAGGGGACTTCACTGTGCAATAAAGACACAGCTCTGCTGGGATTAGACCCTCTACCTTGTGGGCATGGGCCTCAGGAAGAAGGAACAGGGCCAGGTACCAAATAAGCCCAATAACACAGGCACAACCCGCCCAGACTCAGAGATGCCTCCAGGGAGGCAGAAAGCTGACACATTCTTTTTCCATTTGCTGCAGGCCACAGTAGGAGAGCAATAAAAGGCTGATGCCACCCTTCTGCAGGTATAACCGATCCAGTGGGGACACCAGAGATTGTTGGCCTTTCCCCACCTCCTGTGCATGAACAGGAGGACGTTGCAACCACTGGTTGCGTTTTAGGCCTTTACTTGCTTTCTTCCCCCTCTTCCCTCAAAAAAAGGAAATTCTTCCTTTGTATGCTGCTGCCATCTGTTTTTGTTGTGGTGTGGTGGTTTTAAATAGGAGAACTTGTGGAATAAGACTGCATAAAAGATGGACTTGTTTCATACATGGGATATTGCCTGTCCTTCAGATCTATGCGTCTCGCTTATGGAATGAACCCAAGTAGGAGAGATAAACTAATATTTTGTATAAGCTCAGCCAGACAATACAGATGATAAAGATGTTTCATCTTCTTATGCATGCAGAAAATATGAAAAATCGTGGTTTACACATATTTGCTCAATTCAAGTGTAAAATCGGGCCCCTTGATTGCCCTGGGCCACAGTGGCTGTGTTAAGGAAGCTCGATTTACCTTGCAGCCGAGTGAAAAATGATCAGAATATTAGACTCATCTAGCCCACATTAAGGAGCCATTGCATTTCCCGACAATTTTATGCTATCTCAATATGAAAACAGAGCAATTTCAACTCATATCAGGTTATGATCGGCAATTACAGTTGCATAATTCACCTAGTCGTCTCTTTGCAGGGCCTTTATTTTCCCTCTTGGTGACATTCCTGAGAAAGTGCCTGATAAAAATGTCATATATCATCCCAGCTTTAGAACTCGTGAGGGGGTAATCTGCTATGCCTTGCTGAGCCCATATTCATCACTGGATTTTTGACTTGGAGGGGTCATGGCACTCATAATTTCCTGTTTGATATTGTCCTCAGCAGCTCTGACAAGGGGCTGTAAAAGCCCGGTTGTAGGCAGTGGTTAAGCGCCGTTCCAGTGGGGCCCATCACCAGCAATAACAGTGCATTACGGAGGCTCATGCTGTAGTTGGCCGTTTCGAAGATAATTAGATTTGATGTCAACATTTCTTTATCACCTGCATCCTTTGTGCATCTGTGTGTCAAGTTGTTATTTCCGGATTTATTAGCACCCTCAGAGCCACTCTCTATCTGTCAGCCTGTGTGCTGTTTGTGTTGACAGTTGTAAAGTTAATTACTAGTACTAATGAGCATCGGGCTTTTGGTGGACATGGCGTTTTGGACATTTAAAACTATAATTAGCTTTTTTTTTTTTTTTTTCATGCCGAGTGCTTTGGTACAAAATAAGAAGTGTTTAAAACAAAAAATCTTCCCTTACATTTTGACATTCTGTGTGCAGTCAACTTATCTTTTATTCAAAGGCTCCAAAAACTCAGTTCTGTTTCTTTTTAAAATAGACTTCCTTTTCATTGTAACTCCATGAATAATTTCTTTTGTTCCTTCCTTCTTTTCCAACTTGATAATGTGACCATTTCTGATGCCTTGAGAATAGAATTAAGGATAGTGACAATGGAATGATTGGAAAAAAAAATGTGCTGGGTAAATATTGCTCTCCACCCAATCAGCAAACTACCAGTTTTCTACTTTTAACCCTCCTCTTTCCAAATCTTACTCTGGGTTCGACTGAAAGACTTAATGAAAGAAGAAGACTGGACAAAATCAAGATGTAATAAATAGTTCTCGGGGTGACCAGCCCCAAAATAATAGTGATGTTAACTCTGTGCCAAGCATCACAGTGAGCTCTTTCTGCAGATTTCCTCCTCTCTACATTGCAGCAAACCTAAGAAGTCAATACTATTATCTCCGTTTTTCAGATGGGGAAACGAAGATTTAAATAGGTTAAGGAACTTGCCCAGCATCTAACAACTAAGAAGTTATGCTCAGATTTGAAGCCAATCAGTGTAGCTCAGAGCTGGTGCTCTTAACCACAATCACATAGACACCAAGTACGCTTTCAAGGAGAATTAGCAGACTCCTGGGGCATGTATTCTAGAACAACAAAATGCAATCGCTTGCTCAATCAGATCGGCTCGTTTGTACTTCACTCCCAGCCACACAGGGCCGCTAGTCTCAGTGTAATGGCAATTATCTGTGGCATGTACTTTATGGAGGTATTTTGTTTGCTCTATCGCGGCAGCAAAGCACCACTCCCTTGCTGCTCTTCATATTTACTTTCTATTCATCATTATCTGCCATTTTGCTAAATAACTATCCTTCTCAGACATAAATCATCTATAAAAATACTCTGGCTCAGAGAAAATTCTGCCCTGGCACTGCAATGATGAGATAACCATTTTCATCTCTGGTTGAAGCATTGAGATTTATTGGCTTTCGATGGGCGACAGACCAGGCATCACTCTCTGCTAAACAGACTCCCACTTGCATTTATTCTTATTGCGTTTAGTCATTCAAAATGGAGCTCTCGGAATCCCTCGAGGGTCCATTCCCAGCCTGGGTGGGGTGTTATTACTTTATATTAGATAAGGGAAGGACACACAAAGAAACATGCGGTGATTCGGAGGATTTTTTATTTCCGTTTAGCAGCGATGACAGAATGTCATAGTGAAATGACTTCAAAAGTCATTTTTCCCCACTGCCCTGGTTCTGCAGCCTGTCCCTTGAGGGCTCTTCCATTGTACAGTGTTATTAATTCTGCTAACTTTCAGACTTCATTGCTGACAACAGGCCTCTTGGCTTTCGCAGCCTATTACATTAAATTTCCCATCAAACCATGTCAGCCTCTGAGGTCACAGATTTCGCGAGAAGCTTTAGATATTTTGCCATCTGACTTCACGGGCAGGTGTTTTCTAAATTGCTTTTAGGTTTGTTTTTCCAGTGTCAGAAATCAGATTGAACCTATTTAAAAAAAACTCAGTGAGCGCTCATCAGGATATGAACAAAGTGGAGTTTGAGGCATGCCTGAGCTGGCGTGGGCTTGTGTGCGTGTGTGTGCACTTGTGTTTCCGTTGACCTTTCTAAGGAGAGCAAGGCCTTCCAACTCAACTTCATCCCCGACCTTACCTGGTGAGTAGAGTGTCTTGTTGTTTCCATCTATTTTTCTAACACTTATTGAAGCCCCCAGATACAGTGTGACTTCCCTGCTGAGCCAAGTTATGCTCCACTGACCTTGCATTTGGGGGGATCTGTGAAGCTGTTGAGTGGCATTAGAAAGTCTCTCAGGGTAGGCCAGTGAGATGACTGTGTCCCTGAGCCAGGACTAGCGTGTCTTAATGTGGGGTCCTCAAGCAAGTTCCTGGTGGCAATAAAATTTCAGCGTTGCCAGTGATGCCTCAATTTTGGCATGCAGTTGTGGGAATAAAATAAAGGGAAAGCAGAAAACCCGCCTTCCAAGTAACATGGCCACAGGCACCGCACTGCTGTCAAAATTACACTTTGAAGGAAGCCTGTGCGGAAAACTGGAACCAGGGCTCCATTTAAAACCAGAAAAGAAATGAGATGTTATTTTTGAAGCAGTCAACTCACACACAAAAAAAATGATTACAGATCATTTGGCAAATCCACAGTACCCTTGAAATTCTTATTTGTTATTAGTTCCAGTTAATATTTCTACTCTAAAAGTGACAACCTTCAAATCTCAGCTTGCCATTGCAGTTCAGATTTACAGGCTGAGCAGCTAACAGCCTCTTGGTCCCCTTACCCAGGTATTGTACGTGCGTGGAGAGTGGGAAAGTGACAGGGCTTGGGAGCGAAGAGCAGGGAACACTCACACTCTGCCTTCCTCAGTGATAAGTGGCTAAACTCTTTAGTTTCTCACCTAAGAACAGGTGACAAGAGCTTGGCACCTGGCAGGGGGCACTGCAGTTAACTCTAGCCCCATGCCTTTCTGTCTTATAATGTTTAAGAGACCTCAAAAAGCTGTTGTTAACCCAAATCCATCATTAGCTAGCTCTACCTGCAGGTAGGGCCAGACAAAGATGAGTGAGGCAAGGCGGTGTCACTGTGTTCCCCCTGCTAGCAGCCATAAGGAGAGAGAATCATTTGTGGCACTCTGGGGACAGTTTTGTCACCCTGACAGTAATGCTGTTATGCGCTGGCTTGACACACAGGATGAATCCATAAAGACAGATAAGTAACTGTGAAAGTGGCTGGGGATCAGGCTGAGTGCCACCACTCACCTGCAGTGACAAATAGATGGTCATGAAGGATTGGAAATCCTGCCCAACACGGAGATGTGTCAGCAGAGAGACGGACTGCAGCACTGGTGACACAGGCCGCCAGAGTGATGTGTGTGTGTGTGTGTGTGTGTGTGTGTGTGTGTGTGTGTGTGCCCCTGCGGGGCATATGAGGAGATTAACTCCAGAGCCTCATCGGGGGGGGGGGCTTTCCTGGGTGGGGGTATGTGTTTCTGCAGGTGGGAGGAAAGAATTTCAACACTCCGTTATTTTTCTTTATGAAGTAGAACCGTGAATGTGATGTCTTCTATTGGTAAGTTCAGGCATATTTGGTTAAGAAGGCTGTGCTTAGTTTCTATTTTCCTTGGAATTTTTCTCACACCAATAGGGGTCCCCATCTGCAAATTAAATGAATCCAAGTTATGAAGTTAGCAAAATATTGCAGCTAAACTGCTGATGGCGGTGGCACCAGGCAGAGGGCAGGCAGAAGCAAAGGGCCTGGTATTTATCTTTTATGCTGCAAAGGTTGGTTATTTCTGGTTGGACATCTGCTTTTCTTCAAGGAAAGAAATTCTAAGGGAATTGTTTAAAAAACAGATTTCAAGGCTGGAACTTCTGTTTCTCCCTTAAGCTTGAGCTCTGAGTATCACAGCCTTTTCCCGTTTTGAAACTTGTTGTTACTGTCATTCAGACGATACCATCTTTGTTTGAATTATTCTTGAGATCATGGCTGCCTAACTGTGTCCTGCTATCTTCCTGGAAAGTTAGGAAACAGATTCGAGGTGAAGAGTAAACGTAAGTACTGGGAGTCAGACCTGGCTGGGTCACTGGCAGCAGTTTGCACAGAAACCGAGAGCTTTTGTGCAGCCACTTAGAGCTCTCTCTTTTTTTTTTTTTTTATTAACACAAAAAGAATATTTTTTTCCCCACAGATAAGCATAAGTATCAGAATGTGAGGGTTTCAGACAGGATGGGTCCTGTCTTAAGTGGGACAGAAGCCAACCAGTATTCAAGCTCTTCTAACAGCCGCAGAATCGCTAGTGTAAGGTGGGTGGATACAGAATCCTAAGATTCGTCTATTAAGTCCTTGTTCTATTTTTTAATGTACTATTTTTTTAAAAAGAAAACAATTATAGTAATAAGCCTCCCCCCCAAATAAGTCCTTTTGTCCTATTCCTTTGTCATTTTTGTCACCTTCTTTATCATAGGTGGAAATATATTTGATTGAGCTCAACTGTACTTACCTTGCTAATTTTACTTTTGTTGGATACTTCTGTTTCTGGAACTGGTTCCTCAAAAATAGCTATATGTGGCTTAAAGTACTCTGCTGCTGTCACTATTACTGCTTCTACTTGGGCGTTACATATTTAATCACTCAATCTCTTATCCAGGCAGGCCCTTGCAACCAGGCAGTTGTTTAGGGAACCCTGGGATCTGTTTGTTGGCTTTACGATTCTTTAGTTTAGTTTATAATTTTCAAAGGCTAAGAATATTATAGAACAATTCAGCTGTAATGAAAACAATTTCTTTTGACCCGAGGTTCTTAGTCTGACATGTTTTGACCCTATCATTCTAACCATGATTTAAATTCTGAATTTCCAGAAGCCTTATTAAAGATGTCAATTTGTGCACCAGAATGGTAAATGTTCCTGTGAACTTTGACTCTTAAAGGAAACTCTATTTTAAAAGAATAAAAGATTGTCCTGATAAATATGTTCCTCATTTTGGGCTAATGCGTTCGGTCTGAATGCTGGGGTGGAGAGGGTGCAGGCCCCTGCCTGACCCCACCTGCACCCTCATTCTGTGACTTTTATTTTGCCAAGAACACTTTTGTAATGGGATATAAATCTGCTAGGGCACACCTGATTAAATAGGCCTATACATGAATTAAAAAAGCGGGTCAGCCACTTGCCACCACGGGGTGACAGGGAAGCATGCCACATAACCGGAGCTCAGTCGACTGAAGGGAGCTCGGTGACTGTTTTTATTAACTTGGGAGCTAAGGTCACCCTCTTCCTCGGGGCTGTAGCGATGGAATGCCGGTGAGGTGCCTTTCCCTGGCTGTAAAGGCAAGGATGCTTCTGGAAGCTGTCCAGCTGCTACCCAACCTGTCTCCCTGGCTGTAACCGGCACTAGCAGTGAGACACCAAGGCCAAGGGCGCTGAAGCCAGGGACAGCCGAGCTGTGCAGGTCACTCCTGTTGTCTTTGGCCACTCAGTCGCTGCTCTTCTGCATATGCCAGCTTGGTGGTCAGGACACTGAATATCAGAATTTGTCAATAAAAAGTGTCAAAGGGTGCAAATTTCCTCAGGTTTAGCTCCACACCTGACTTCTCAATGAGAGTGCCTGGGGAGAAAAATTTCCTCTGAAGAGGCTAACTTACGTTTTCCCTGTCTTCACCAGGTAAAACCATTCACAGAGAAAACCAGGCCACCTTTCCTACCTTTGCAGGAATAGAAAATTAACTTTGGTGATGAGATATAATTTTTGAAAACTGCTGTTTCCAGCCCATTCATAGGAGTCATGCCTGGGGCCCATCAGTGTTTGGGGTTAGCTCAGCCTCCCGGAGTCCTCCTCTCTGCCCCTCTGGTCTAAGCGACTTGGGGGGCCTTTGGTGTATCAGAATCCCATGGGCCAGCAGCACCTTTGGAACTTATCTGGTTCACACAACTTGCCCAGCCAAGCTCTTCAGAGTTTACCATGCACTTACACACAGCATTTCTCTTTACCCTCGTGACACAGTGAGGCGGAAATTGCTCTGCCGCGGGGAGGCTGGGAGCTGGGAGTTACCACTCGTGTGTGGTTGGGCTGGAATTCACCACAGCATCTTCCCTGTCCTGGGAGAATTTTGCGGGCTTTGTTTCCCTGGGTCCTCCCCATCATCCGTGTAGTAGGCAGGACAGGTGACGATGTCTTGGTTTGCAAACAGGGAGGCTGAAGCTCAGGGAGGCTGACTGTTTGGGGGGGACACGGCAGCTGACACAGCTGGAATGTATTCCAGACCTTCTGACTCCTGGACCAACACCCTTTCCATTACACCAGGATTAACTCCACAATCATGAAAATCTCAAGAGCAAAGCTACTCTTAAATCTCCATATAGCTTCACCCTTAATATGATTCCAAATTCTCATGTCAATCAGGCTGCAGCTCCCCAGGGGAAACCCCGCAAGGGGAACGGCTCTTTGGCTGGCTGTTCAAACCAGGCCAGGGCGGGCTCAGCAGGGCCCGACACCCAGGCCGTGCTCACCAGCCCCTTGGCGTGGAAGACGCAGACAGTCCAGACCCAGATGCTGGCACTGCTCGCCTTTTGCTGACTCCTCCAGTTTGTGTCCACAAAGTGCGCGGGCTGTCACACAAAGATGGAGTGGATGTTTGGAAGTCAGGGACCAACAGGAAGGTGTCCCTGTTGGTGGGGACAGAGAGCAAAAGCTGCCATCCCTCCTAGCCAACCCTGAAGGCGCCAGACCGCTCTGGGAGCCTCATCTCTGCAGCGGGGCTTGGATCACAGGGGGAGTCAGTAGTGCACAGCCGAGGGGGCTGCGTTTGCAAAGGCCAGGCTTTAATTACACGCATAGTTAAATGGAAATACTGTAGATAGCTCACACTCATCTTTCTCTGGCTTTCACTAATGTTATTCCTCTGTCACTTTCTCTCTCCTTGGGTTTGTAAACGAAAGTTTCTTTAGTACATTTTAAAAGATTATGTATTTTTGAATTGTTTGTACCTCTAGAGAGAGGTTACTTACTTTGCTGAGTGTGGGGGGGCAAGGGAGGGGTAAGTTTTTAAAAAAAAAAAAAAAACTTTACCTATGCATTTCTGGTTAATTTATTTCAAACTTGTGCCTTTTACAGTTTTATCTACTAATGCTTTTGATTAAAACACAAGCAAAAACCAGCCAACATGAACAGGTTGAATGGCACATCTGTGCAGAAGATAGCAGCTCACTTATTTATGGCTGAAAGAAATGGAGCCTAAATTAAGCTAGCTATTGCTGGAGAGTGGATAAGCGGCCATTATGAATTATCCTTAATTATAGCGATTTCCTAAACTAATAAACCTGCTAAATCTTTATTGCAAAGGTTAGTTTACGCAGCGCATATAAAACCCGCATGCGCCCCGCGTCAGCCACCAGCTGTCTGACACTGTGTTGCTATTTCAGTGAGTGTTCACATAAATTTTATGTTGGTTATATTAACAGTCAGTCCATATCACTACCCACAGATGCCAGTAGACATAAAAATTGCTCTCCAGTGAGCCTAAATATCCCTGGAAGCTAGTTGTGCCTAATGTCCCATGTAGTATTTGTACGGGAAAGCGCCAGATTGGAGGGTTATTTACAGATGAATATTTCAATCCAGTTAGTTCATATAGGCCTACTTAGCCTTCTTTGCTGGTTTATTTGTATGCTAAATAATTCACCAAAGGTTCTTGTTTACTCTCTATAGTAGTTTCTATGAAATGCAAACAAGCGAGCCAACTTTAGGTGTTCAAAAGGCTAAGCAGCTCTGTGTTTAAATGCAGGTCAGAGCCGCAAACCAGGCTGGCTGACGGGCTGTCACTCAGTTTTACACATTCCTCTTTCTCTCTCTCTTTTTTTTTTTTTTTTTAATTTCCTCCTCCAGTTATAACTGGAACTTGCCGCTTTTCACAGGAATTTTTGGCTGGACGGTCTTTATTCTAAATTTATCTTTTCAATACCTGCCTGTGTGCTACCTTCAGCTTGCACAATTAACCACCCAACGCCAGCAGCAAGGAACACGTCCTTGGCTCCGGGGAGCTTCCTCACGGTCCTCTGGGCTAACGAGAATAGGTCATCCTGTGCTGTTGCAATGCCCTTGTTTTCTTCCCTTTTTTTCTTTCTCATTTCCCTGTTTTCCTTTTCTTTTTCTTTCATTTCTGTCCCATGTTTGTTTGTTTTTTCTGGTGCCTTTCCAAATCTTGAAATTTCAAAGGACAGCAGAGAGGGCCTTTCTCTTTTCCTTGTGATCCCTGAGCTAGCTCAACCTCTGTCACCTTGAAGGACAGAGGGGCAAAGTCTAGCTCTAAAAGTTGCAGCCTTCAGTGGCCCTCAGGATGTCTGTCCTCCCAGAGGCAGGAAGGATCATTGTTTTCTAACAAAGTAATAGTGACCTGGTCCCATTGTCTTGAGGTACCCCGGGCTCAGTTTATAGTGAAAAACACCTCTGTGTCCCCACATTTTGTAAATGCTTATGATCCGAAACATTTGCCCCCAAAGAGATTGGAAAATAGCCTTCTTCATTTTCAGCCAGACGCTGCCAAGATCATGAGAGAGTTCAATAGCAGTGCTAACTTTTTATTTAATAATATTGATTTTATCATTTTTACTACTTACAGTGGGGATTGGTCGGCTGATGGTTATTTGACCTCCCTTTGTGCATGGCTGTGGATGCTTCGTTAAAGCTATTGACATATCTCTCTCTTCCCCCACTCTCCTTCCAGCAGCCCATCTCGGCAAATAATATTGAGATGCAGTAACTGTTCCCTGATATTGATTTCAGATTGTCTTTATCACACCCTTCCTGGGCCCAGGCAAAGAGCAGCAGCCCCAGTTCTGTAAACCCTTGACTGCTGCAGACTGAAGTGTCATTCCATTTCGAGCGAGAATATCAGCCATGTAATGTTTCAAACAAATTTGCCAAGAAAATGAAAGCATTTTTTTGATCATGATTATTTTTTTTACACATGGATAATTAAACCGATCTCTTTAGTTTTATGCTCGGCTTTTTCTTTAATTTTCTTTTAAAGGAATGCTACGAGAACTGTTGTGTCCCTGAGCTTAGTAGGAGGAACTCTGATTGTATTTTAAGCTTCTGGGATTTGGGGTTTGGCGCACTCAGCCAGACTTGGGCCTTCTTTGACCTTTAGTTCTCAGCCAGCTGGACCTTTTCTCACCACCTGGGCTGAAAAAGTTCCATGTTTCATCCCTGTAGAGTCAGTTGAGACGGCATGGTGTTTAAAAGAATCGGGGGGGGGGGGGGGAGGCGCGGTTAGCATTCGCAGAGGGCCTTCCCAATCCAGTGATTGTGATCACCTCTATCCATAGGAAGAAGGACAGGACAGAAAGTTGAAGTTTGCAAATTCATCAAGCAAAACACCAAACATCCAACAAGTAGTACTAGAAATTGTACATTTCATGAATAGAGCAGCTATGGCAAGAGTGATTGTATCTAGGGGTAGAATTTGCAGGTCATTTATGTTCTTTCTTGGGGCATTTCTATATTTTCTAATTTTTCTTTTGTGATTAGCACAAAGAAACATATTCATAAGTGTCACTTTTAAAAATGGAGCGATTAGTAGAAGGATTGGAACTCCAGAAGATCCCTGTGTTCCAGAGCGTCTGAATCAGCCAGGGTTGAAATTGACTCAGGGCCATGCTAATCTCAGCCACACGGGATGTGGGACAGACGTCACTCCGGTCACTTTGTACCTGCCGGTTTTCATTTTGCTAAGCCAGTGACGATTGCGCTGGCCCTTGCCACTGAAGAAGAAGTACAAAGTGGTTAGGAAGAAGGGCTCTGGAATCAGAGCAGCCTGGATTTGAGTTGTGGTTCTTTCTCCTGCCATCTATGACTTTGAGCAACTGACTTACCTTTCTTTACATCCTCAGTCTCCTCATCTGGAGAAGGGGTTGTTGAGAGGATTGAATGAAAAAGTGCATGTAATCTCTTAACTTAGTGCCTGACATCCAGTAAACAATCAGTACACGGTAATTATCATTACTGGTGTCTATACAGCAATTTCCTCTTCAAACCCAAGACATGGTGGGAATTAGCATAAACACAGAATGATCATGTTTTTTCCTCCTAAAACCTAAGTGAGGCTCAATTGAGATCTAACCACTGTCTAATACATATCACATTTTCCAGGACACCTTAACTTTATATAGCGTGCTTTGGTTAAAGACAAAACATTTTAAAAGTTTAAAATAGAAATACATTTCTATTTAGAAATTTATTTGTAGATTTTTTAATTAATGTATATAACCAAGGAAAAACCTTATACTTCTTTATGGCTCTAAAAATATGATCACCATACTGATAATTCTTCAGCATAGAATATGCCCCTTCCTCAAACACACACATACACTCCTACCTTCTATCCAAAGCAACCGTTGTTCCAGAAAAATACTGGAAACCTAACAGGAATCCTTAAAATATCATCTCATTTTTGTCATAGAGTCAGTTTTGCTATTCTCAAGCATTTTTCATGTGTAGGGTCAGAAACACCTTCTGATCCCGCGGACGGCACAAGATTCTTCCCTGCAGGCAGCCATCTTCATGCTGAAAGCAGAATATAAAAAGCAGCTAAATTAGAGACTTTACACAGTTACTGGAACCTGCTTAATGAGAGACAGTGAGCATTTTGCAGGCTACTGAACTTCTGAAATGTGACAATCCAAGCAAATGAAATCATGGTACCTTTCATTGTAGTTTAATTGGACTCAAACTCGACAACAGGGTGGCTGAAAGCTGTATTCAGGGAGATAGACAGGAATCTTACAACAGCTAATTCAGCCCGCACAACACATCTTACAGCTGTCCAAGCTCCACGCATGCTCTCAAGACTGACTTTCGGTCAAGAGAGATAGAACCGCAGTGAGCAAAAGCAGAGATTATGAGGCAGGCCAAACACTGGCATTGGAAATGGCATAGCTGTCACCCCAAGTTATGCATCTGAAATAGCTCAGCCTCGTGGCAGCCAGCACAGGCCAATTTATTTTAAAGAGGCAAAAAGAAGGGAAACAAAGTTAGGCCCTCTCTTCTGGCTGTTAGGGTGTCAAGATATCAGTGTCAAGGAGTCCTGTTAACAGAAGGGTGAGGATGAGTTGAGCATAAACACTAACAAGAGAAGAACTAAGCACGGGCCTCCCGTTGAGTGGAGCTAAAGGGGAGTCCCAGTTGAGTAACCCAAAAAGCAGAATATTACCATAGCTGTCAGGAGTGGGACCAAAATCCTGTCAGGCAACAGTAAAAGAAATGGATACCGTGTAAGAGAAAGGTGAGCTTTGAAGGGGAGTGAGGTCAAGAAGAGCATCGTGCGAGGATGCCCACGTCCAGGGCAAGGAGGCGCCCCAAAGGCGAGGTAGACTGTCCTGGCGTCCTTGCTGGGTTCCTGCGCTGTCTGAGCGCTCTGGGTGGAAACTGATCATACAGTCTCGGCCTCTCTGGTCTAACCATCCTGGCTGACCACTTGAGTCCACGTTGATGGTTATTATGGCTTTAGGTTTAGCTAGCAAGGCTGAGGGTGCCTGCGTGTAACAGGCCATCCTGAACATTGATTTTTGAAGGTTCATTAGATAAATGCTGACATCACAGATTGATGTCTCTTTAAACTAGTACCTACTGCAGGACCGTCTGGGGAATCAAAAATATTGATGTAACATGTTTGAGCAGAAGGCCCACTGGAGAATTCTACTGTCTAAATGGGATCAATTTAGGCTTTCTTTAATTATTCTGATTTTTTGCATCACTTCAGAAATGGATTTTGTTTGTAGAACCACTTTTTACAGGGGGTGCTGCCCCTACTCTAGGGGCAAAGGAAATCTAGGCAGGATATTTACATCTATTTTTCATTGTTGTTTTGAGCTGCTGGTTAGTAATTAAAATTTTTGATCATAGACTAATTTTCCCATACATTGTGGCCATGCAATTGACAAGGGACTGATTAATGGGCCAACCCTGGGGCCAGGAGGCTGCCGGGCTGCTCTCTGGCGGAAGGCATGCCGGCAAAATAAAGTTGATGGTTTTGTTTGTGTTTAACCCTTCACCTTGGCACTATCAATAGATTGAAGACATCATTTGTATCTGCAAGTGTTTCTTTAATTAAGACCTTCTAAAAATCTTTGCTATTGATTCATTCCATTATCCTATTGATTAACTGCAGTGGATCATGTACTTGGTCTTCAGTGGAAGGCAGCGGTCTCGGCCGTCTGTCACGACTGCAGATGCAAGACCACAGGCAGCTCGCATGCAGCGCCCAGGCTGGCAGGAGTGCCTGGCGTTCTAATGAGGCATCAGCGGTGGCTCGCTGAACACCAGAGAGAGCCAGTTGTCTCCTGCTGGAGGGGTGGCCAAGCATAAACCATTCCTTCCAGTGATTTATACTGCAGCCACTTAGCGAGCCGTACAGGGCAACTGGCAGTCTTGACTTGGGAAAAGGGAAGGATTCTGCTCTGCATCGGAATTTGAAAATATTGAGCTTCGAAACATTTCAGACTCTGAAATCTAGGTGCCAGGCGTAGTTCCTAGGTGGGCTATTCTCTTCCTTTCCCCAGGCTTTGCTTTTGCACCCCTCTCCCCATTTCTATAAGTTTGCTCCCTACGAGGGACCGCAGGGGCTTCCTGTTTCGAAGGAGCTTTTCTCTGACGAATTCCAAAACACGAGCTGGTCACCGTTTTTACCTTCTGCCACTGAACATGTGTCTGAATCATCCCCTGATATTAAACACGAAGAAATCTCGTGGCCGGACGAGTTCTGAAACCTTTGTGTTTTGAAATATTCCTTTCTATTAGCAGAGATTTATCCTGGTTGGAGATTGAGGAGAGAAGGGCTTTATACGGCCTTTAGTTTGGTCTTCTGGAATATGTAAAAACCAAATGAGACAATACACAGAGAGGATGAAGCCCTGAGCACATAGTAATTGCTCAATGCATGAATCAAAAATTGTTGGTCTACCAAAAATTCCCCTTTCTTCTTATACATGTCCTATTATACTGGTGCCCTCCCTTCTCCCCCCCACATGTTCTCCGCCTTCCCATCCATCCAGTGGGACAGCGAAGGTGGCCTTCTCAAGGGTCAGGACACCTTCTCAAATGGAATTCAGCAGAAAAGAGGAAATAGGACAGTGAGGATGCTGGCCAGGAGCTAGACTGAGTTAGAGAATGTGGTACCTCTCTTCTCTGACTCTTTATAAGCAAATTAATTGATTTTTACTCCTTTTTTTTTTTTTTGGTAAGAAAGAGTCTTCCTTTATCACCCTCAGTAGAGTACCGTAAATTCTAAGACTTTGAAACATCTCACCTAAGCAAGGTCATAACTGTCTTCATCTTCATGGTCAAGCCTGGTGTGGGTTTTCAGCAACGTGTCTGGACCCTAGGTTAAAGCCAGTGGCTTCTTGGTAGCCCCTGGGAAAAGAAGTCAGTAAGTCCTCCCACACGCTCCCTTTTCACTTGAGTATTTAAAATGAGAATTTCCCCATTTATAGAATTTTAAACTTGAGTGTAAATTCAGAGTTGCTCTGTTGTTTGTATTTCTCCTATCAGCTGCCAATAGCAATTTGTTTGCTCACAGGCAAATGTTTAGTTTCCCTTGCTACCAGATGTCATGTTTTGGGTGTCACTGGGTTTAGCACTGAGTAATAAAACTGTTTTCTAGGGCCTGTGCTGATCATCCTGTCAGTTCACCCTTGTAAACTTTTTTAAGTGCCTGTTTTCCCATTTTGGTGAAATTCATCATTCATCATTTCTTCTCCAAAAAAAGAAGAAATGTTTAGATCCAAGAGTTCTTTGGGTAAGTGAATCTAAAATGACGTAGAAAATATGGTAGGAAACATTTTAAGGCTCAATATTTCTGAGTTTTGTTTTTCAGTTAACATGTTTTAAATTAGCATGCAATTCATACTAATTAAAAGCATTTTTTGAAAATTCAGAGAAGTATAAAACAGAAAGGAAAAGCCTCTTATCCTGCCACCTTGAGATACCACCATGAATATTTTAATGTTTAACTCCTGGTCTTTTCTCAATGCATATATACTTTTTAAAGCAAAATTAGGATCATAATATTGTATAACTTGCCGCTCTTCACTTACCATTAATACATCATGAGCAGTTTTTCTTAGCTTTGAATATTTCTTGGGAACATGATTGTTAATGGGAGCTAGAGTTCCCTTGTATAGATAGGCTATAATTTATTTGACTTTTCTCCTCCTGATGGACATGTAAGTTGTTTCTTATTTTTTCCCTAGCACATAAAATGCTAGAATGTGTATCTTTGTCTCAAAATTTCATGTGACTCCTTATTACCTAAGAATAGATTTGTAGAAACTGCATTACTGAGTCAAAGGATTTGCACATTTTTAAGGCTCTGACACATATTGCCAAAATGTTCTTGCAAAAGGTCAAACCAGTTATAGAGGCTCCTGCAGCATTGGAAGAGAATGTGTGTGTGTGTGTTTGCGCGCGTTCCTGTACAAACTGTTTCAGTCTGGTAGAGAAACAGTACACTAACTCATTGATTTAATTTGCATTCTTTTTACTACTAATAAGGAAGAAGTATTTTCATATATTTAATGGCTTTTTATATTTCTTCCTTTATGAAATATTTGTTCCTGTTGTTTGTCCACTTTTATTGGAATGTTTGGCTTTTCCTAATTGATTTAAAGATATTTGTTCTTTTTAATTAAGAATTGTGGACCTTTTTCATAGATAATTAGATGAGATGGTTATAGATAATCAGATTGGATTTTTCTTGTAGATGTTAAGTCATATTTGGAATATCTGTTGACAATGGCAATATTATTAATGTACTTTTTACTGTTAAAAATGGCTTGTTTGCCTCTCATAAAAAAGATATATGAAAAAGAATCTGACGGCGTCAATCCAGCTCTGGTTAACTGTCCCAGGACACTTTCAGCATTTTATTACAGTTGTCAAGAAAAAAAGAAAACCAACAATTTTATTGTTTTGATTATTGAGATCCAGCCACAGATCAACTGAGCAATTAAAATCTCTAAATAACATTCTCTGAATTGTCAGACAAAGGAGGAATTCCCAGTGGAAAGGACTTTTTAAGAAGATAGTTTTCTCTGTAATGTCTGTGCCAGTAAATAGTTGCACTAATTGGAATATACAGAAATATTTTACCAGTTTAACAATGCATGACATCCTAATAAGATTGTGATGACAAGCTTTTCTTTTTATGAAAGGTGATGTTACTGCGTGCTTCTAATACACATGGCCTTGTGTCTTTTTGTGACATGTTATAAATGACATTTTTAGAAGAAATTAATCTGTTTTGCTAAATCTTTCCTATTTGTGAAATTAGTTTTTTTAAAAACAGGACAGTAGAATCTTGACTTCTGTTGCTTTTGTTTATAATTCTTAGAATAATATACTTTAAAGAACCTTGACGTTGAATAGAAAAGGATCACAATTAAATGCATGTTAAAGTCCTCATCCTCAGTCCCACTAATTTGCTGCCAGAATGTGTGAGGCAGATTCCCTGGCTGGCTGCGTGCGGGCTTGGGATGGTTAATGACAATCTTCCAAGACAAGCAGACTTCACATCAATATCCTTCTCCCCGATGATCTATGTACTCTGGAGGTGGTGAGCTCCGGCAGGGTTTTGATGATTTTATGATGGCTTGTGTATATTTACAGTGTGTTTAAAATACTCTTTTTAATTATCATTTGAGTGACAAAGCTTAATCTTTCGATCTTTAGCTGCACCTTCTGGTGATGTATGTTTGTTAGGTAACTAAAAAGAAGAAATTTAGCGAAGCCAGAGCTTTATGCCAGTAATAAGCCTGAGGAGTCAACAGATGATTAACCTGCCTTTCTCCTCTTCATGAGAAGAAAGGAGTCACTTTTTCAGAGCAGCATTCTAGAAACATACAATAGCTGTGCAGAAATGGGCAACATTGGGCTTCCACAAAGCAAGTATGTAGGGAGAAGAATAGGAAATCATTTCAACACTGTTCTTTAAACACATATGCCCCCTTCATTGAAACTGTCCTTGACAGTTAGATCGTTTTTGCATTTGATATGCACGAATGTGTTTGTGTGTTCATGTGTATGTATATATATATGTACACGTGTATTATACATGTATATATTATGTACATAGCAATTATCATGTAGGGCTGAGCAGCATATATGATTAGATACTAATACCTTGTTAGATTTTAGAGACTAAATAAACAGGATACAATCATTATCTTAGCTTACCAAAGCCAACCTTAAAATACTTCCCTGTATTATTTCATTTGAAAATAAATGAAAGGCCAGGGTAATTATTCCTTTCTGCACACAAATAAAGGCACCTGTGTTAATAATAGATGGTTAGGATTTAGAATTAAATATTGAACCTCTGGCTTAATCTTCCTGAGTGAGGTGGTATGACCACCACTCCTTTCGAAAGTTTTGTTCCTTATAACATTGGATCAAAATTTTAAGTGAAGGAAAAGGAAGACAACTTCAGTTAACTGGCTGGTGTGATTATCTGACACATGTGATTAACCAGCCAAGTTAATGAGCGTCATCACTATCATACATAAAGGAACTCCAAGCTGTCTAAGACTGCTCTCAAAGAAATAGGAAGAATCATGGATTGATTTGCAGATTTAGTGGGATATTAACAGCTGATGTTGTGCCGGAATAAGATAAGCATTCTATATTAGACTGTACTGGAGAAAGGCCTCACGTGGCCTTGGGATTTTATTGACAGCTCAGAACTAGAGGCCGTAAATTCTGTCAGGCAATATACTGTCCCCAGAAATGGACGTCAGAGATGCCAGAGGTGCCTTTGGGACCCAAAAAAACACAGTGTGGAGTTAAATGATGCATTAAACCCCAGACCAGGCGCAGTCCCCACAGTTATCTTTTTTAACTGGCGTTGGTAAGCCTTGGCCGCAATTCGTCTCCACCACTGTGGTGCCACGTCTGTCCTGCCTGAGCAGCTCTCCCCACTTAGGGCTCAGTATTCCTCCCTGTACTTCTCCCCACCGAGCCACTGCCAGCAAGTGAAGTTTGCCATGTGATTGCCACTTTGAGAGTTGGACAGCTGTAGGACAGTGTCGAGTCTGTGCCCAGGGTTTGGCTAGACGGGAAAGATTTACATCCCCTTCGTCGGGCAGGGAAGCGTTTATGTTCAGAGAAATCATCAAATGCAGAGAGGTAGGAACCATGAGCTGAAAACAGCAGATAGCAAGGGGCAGGCTGGTGAGGAAAGCTGAGTCAGAAGGAAGAGGAAGCAAGGTCTGGAGGCCAGAATGGCCGGCAGCTGGATCGAGAATCCAGATTAGTGACTTGGGAAGGGAAGATCAAAGGCTTATTCCCAAGTTCTGGGCCAAAAGGGGTCGGGAACCGAGACCAAAATGTCTTAATGAAAAGCAGAAATCTAGTAACGAGGTCGGCTCTTACGAGAGTGACATCCCAAGGGTGGGGCGGTGGGAGCAGTTCCTCTCAACTCGCTTTCCTGCTGGCAATACGAGGGCGAGGTGTTGTCTGTAGAAAACTTTTAAAGCAGTAATAGGACTAAGAGTCAGTTTGCCTTTTTTGTTGTTGTTATACACGCACTGCCAATTCTGATCAATGTCAATGATAAAATACTCCTTCCTAAAAAAAACTCTTGTTGGTCTAAATTCTAAACAATTTCTGGATTTACTCCTGAAGTTTGCTTATGTGTGTGTATGCACATGCAAAATCAGCACATTTTAGTAATGTATCCTTTAATAAACATTGTATTCTACATGAACATCAACCCAGAGACTTCTCAGTTCATCAGTGTGCTGTTGACACACGTAGACTTACCTGCGCACATTCATTCACATGTAAGTTCATTGCCATTGGGATCGCCTGAGTTTGCTTCAGATGTGGTTTGTGCCTCCAAATGCCACAGTGCCACATATCCTTGCACCTAAACAGTCGATTCAAAATTAATACTTAAGTGATTAAGATGAAGGACAGTTGGAAAGCGTCATGCCATGTGAACACTTGGAGTTTTTATTTTTGTTTAAAATCTAAAATGGGGGTAGGCGGTGAGGGATAAGAATTTATCTGTTGAGAACAGTGAACGCTGTTCTGGTGACAGGCACAGTAAAAGCCCTGACTTCACTATTATATAATTCACCCATATAACAAAAACACTTGTACCCTCTTAATATTTTAGAAAAAATATTAAATTAAAACTGAGAAATAGTTTGCAAACTACTCAGTATAATGTTTTCATTTGGTAAAGGAAATTTTTAGTTCTCTGTATAAAATATTTAGCTGGATGTTTATAATGTTTATAGGTCGACACTTATTCTTTTGTCGATAATCGTTTTAAAACTAAAGAATAAATCAAAAAAAATAATTATGGCTGATTATTATATGTTCGTTATGTGAAAGTTTTGTTGTACAGAAGAGAGATACATAAAAAATAACCTGCTTCAGCTCCCCCATAAGCTAAGTATGTCCTTGGAGCTGGGGTGGTGTTTTTGACTACCTGGTAACTTCAGTCCTGCTGAGATAATCAATGGTAATAAGGTAAAACAGGCACAGGATGGCAAACCCAGAATGGAGCTGGTATCTTCCTACATTCTCTGAGTCTGAATCAGCCTCAGAGTGAAGCTAGGGCTGAAGCCCCAGAAGGAAATGTGTAAGTAAATTGTTTTAGTGTTAGGGACTGAAACCGAACAATGGGCAGAGTACTGTTGCTGGTAGTCACTATGGGAAAAGCAAGTAGACGCCTCCCAGTAACTACCGTGGGGTTGAAAGCCTGTAACTAGTGTGGGGTTGGGACCGTGAGACCATGAGTCTCCATGAGACTATGCTAAAGGAACTCCAAGGCCCTGAACTAAAAGTGCGGAGAGCAGAGCGGCAGAGTCATGGAATAAGCCAGACAGACAAGCAGATGGCTGGCCGCTGGTGACATGGAGCCGGCTAGCTCTTTGGCAGTCCCGTGAGCTGAGCAGGACCCGGGAATGAAGACAGTGAAGTAGACCACGCAGAGAGGGGAGGGTCTCACTTCACACTGCAGCAGGTGTGTCCCATCTGACGGGGAGCTGCCCTCAGCTCTGGCCAGCGATTGTCATGGCAGACCATTGGCCTAGATAAGCAGGCCTTCCTGTTTTTTAAGCAAGGTCAAAAATCTGGATTTTTGAGTGAAATTTCTATTTCTTTTTCTTGTATTTTTTAAAAATGAATTCATATTTTTAAAGAATTGGAAGAACCATTACTGTCTGGGCCAAAATAAATATCTGTAGCCTAAATGTGGCCCCTGAGCCACCATTTTGTCACCTCTGAGCCAGTCTTAAACTCTTCCAGTTGATATTGTTTTCATGCTTTAGAATATAAGAAAGGTCTAATAATCATACTTATAAGAAGAATAGGATCATTCCCAAATGACAGTGATAGGATGACTGTCACAAAAAGTCACAACTTGTAGTTATACCTCTAATAATAGCTGTCATTGATGGGGCTGATCGCCCAGTGCCAGACATTGTGCCGCCCACTTGATATTCACGATCTCATTGAATCCTCACAGCATGTCTGTGAAGTAGATGTTGGTGTCCCCATTTACAAGTAAGGAAACTTAGCAAGGTTTTATAATGGTCCCAGCCACAAAATCAGGACTTCAGTCCAAGCCTCTCTTAAACCTGCCAGTGGCTGGGGACTCCATTGGCACATTGAGGAACCACAAGCTGGTTGACCTTGAACATCAGCTCAAAGGACCCAATACCTGAGAGCCTTGGAAGCTTCCCCAGCAACCCAAAGTTGTACAGATACACAAGGTAGGTTTTGTTACCTGATTGGTAATTGTTTCAACACCAAAATTTGTCATTCTTGTTGTCCTGTTACAGAGAGTTCTCTTTAACAAAACCCATGGGAAGAGGCAGTGACTTGTGTGCATTTTGGCCTGAAGCGTTTGCGTCAGCGTTCTGCTCCTAGGAGAGTATACTTTGACTTATGCTTTGCTTGCTTAACAGACCACAAAAGTCAACATCTCTCTGGAAGAACAGCTCGTGCTTGGAGGCGTCACAAGCTCCGAAAGATCCTGTTAAGGCAGGATGTTGCGTGAAACCCACAAGTGGGACAAAACCCCATGTCTCCTAATTATAATGTTAATATTTAAGAAAGTGTCAGAGTCTGCCTCTGTGTTTTATACCATAAAAGGGTTGGGATTCTTTTTTTTTCTTTTTTTTTTCTCCTTTTGCTTTTTGGACCTGGAAGCACATCAACATTTTTTGGTTTTCCCCAACAACAGAATGCTGTTGTCCCAGGGACATATCTTGTCCCTGGATATGACAAGGCTTAAAAGAAGCCAGCTTGGAGAGCGGAGAGAAAAGAGGTGACAGACAGAAATGAGCACACACTGGAAAGAGATACAAGAGAGGGTCTTGGGGTGCAGTCCCACCTCCTCCCCCCACAGAGGCCATTAGATATTATTTTAGATAGTTCCCTCGTGAACCCTGTGACAGGTCCCTAATTTTTCTTGCCATGCAGGTATTGGTGTGGCAGACACAAACATGAAATCCTCTCTGACACCTACTCGAGGGCACAGCATGTCTCTGGAGTAGCTATGTGACCCTAGTGTGCCTTCTAGGTCCCCACGGTCTTCTTCTCGGGCACAGTGTACCTAAATAAGCATGGGCCACCTTCAGTCCATCCTAAGCCCTGTGTCAGTAGCCAAAGAAGAAATAAGATTTGAAGCAAAAATATTAAGTGCAATAAATCATCAGATGTCCCCCAAACACTGTGGCCTTGTTTGCAGCTTACGGCATGCCCAGGAGTAGCAGGAGGCCCCTAAGCAGAAACTCAGAATGAACAGCATCACGGGACAGATGGGCAGTCTCTGGACTTCCCTTCCTTCATGAGAGGAGGGCCGTTATTGAAATTTGCATACAGTCAAAGCCACCGGAACCCCATTCTGCTGATTAAATCTGGATGATCACAATATCTAGATGCATTGAACAGTGACCTCAAATCGTATGCCAACAGAGATGCCACGTGGCCCTGGCCAAGGACACCATGGGTTTGTGCCATAGGCATTTTAGTCCTGGTGCCAGGTCAGTGAGGACACGACAGAAAACCAGACCAATTCCAGGCAGCACCTACCTGCCTCCATCTTGGTTAACCCCCACCCCACCCCATTCATCTGAGAAATTACTTCAGTCAGATTATTCTACCCAAATAATCATGAAGGGGCCTGGGGACTATACGATGACAGGTAAAGGGAGGAGGCTGTTTTGAAATTCAGTTTGAGCTGTTGAGTCAAGGGTGGCGTTGCTCCCTCCAAGCTATTCACCTCCCTCCAGTAAATCCATAAGAAGCACATCACCAGATGTTTCAAGAGTTTGCATCCCAATTCCATTGGAATCTTGCTCCAGCAACTGGGAACTTAGAAGCGGCTTCATGTGGAAACCAACAAACCCTCCAATAGCAAAGATTGGTGTGGGAAACATGACCACTCAGAAATGGCATGTGGAGGGCAGCACAGGGCCTGGGAGGCCCAGTTCAGAATTCTGCCCTTGGTGAAGGCATTGGAAGATTCGGAATTGACTGCTTCGATCTGTGTTATGGCTCATTCATTCTAATTTGTTACTTGTGGAATTTATATACTTCCATAACGTAGAGGAGAGCCCTTATCACCACCTCAGGCTTTGCTGATTGTCTGTGATGTCAAAATTACAGAGTTGGGGGCACGTTTCACTTCTCAGACAATTTTATGAATTCTGAAAGTCAGTTTCTTATGGCAAATAAATTTTAATTTTAAAACTTTGGGATAGCAGAGATCATTTTTCATTCCTTTCATTCAGGTTCAAGGACCCCCTGCCCTTTGATTGCAACCAATAAAAGAAAACCTTTAAAAACACACTTTATGAGAAAATAAAGATACTTTTGGGGGGCTTTTTTTAAAATGAGGTTTTCCCTTCTTAGCTGTCCTCTTGAGTGGAAAACAGAACACGTCACATACATATATTTTCTTAATTGTAAAAACTAAACACTCTAAAATGTATTTTTTTAATTGTGATTATGTTACAGTGGTTTCTATGTACCATAGATTAGGTTTTTATTAAGGGTTTTATTAAATAACTGGTGTTTCACCAACATCTAATTAAATCTTCTATCTAAATTGAACTGAAAATTATGGGGGAAAAGAAAGCATTTGTAGCAGACTTTATTACAGATAAGACTATTATTTGTTCATCTTAAGAATTTGAGATCAGATTTACAAGCAGCATCCTCATCAAATTTCTTTTCTGGACTGCTGAGCCCTGGCCCCTTGAAAGCAGCCCATTATTTCCCCCTCCCCCCATTTTATTATAGTGTCCTGGTTGTTGGCAACACGCCTGCTGTTTAGGGTTACTTTCATTAATTAACCGAAAGTTAATTTCTTTGCAAGCAAAATCTCTGATCTCATTATGTTGCCTTTAAAGCCAAAAGCTTCAGGTTTTCTGGTCTCCTTTGATGACACAATAAAAAGCATGCTCTTTATCTTAAGGGAAACTGTCTCCAGGGTTTAATTTAATAGTCCTTGAAATAGTTACAGCACAGTCAGGCAGACTACGATTATATGCCAGTTTTAGAAAACCTTGGCTTTGTCATGGTTAGAGAGCCCAGTGACTGGTAGAGATGTGGGTTACAGTGGATCCATTTCCAAATAAGTTCTGCATTTTGCCTCTTTAAATCCTATCTTTACATGCACGGGCATGCAAACACACACACACACACACACACACACACACACACACACACACACACCCCTTCCATTGTACAGCTTATTTGAGAACCAAACAAACACCAAAACCAACGTTCCTTCCAAAGCATACCCCTGTCCACCTGTCTAGCCATCTTAGTCTCTGGGATTTTGGAAGGTTTAGGGGGTTGCGTTATATTTTGGCTGTTTGCCTTTGCTGCAGTGGGTAGACTGTCTTTTGTTCCTCTGGTGGAAGCAGTGTAACACTGGGTGTTACAGAGTTGAGGGTTGGGTGTTACAGGGAGCTGAGGGTAGGGCTTTGGAGCCTGGCGGACCTGGGTTTGAATGCCAGTCTTTTCTTGTGCAAGTTGAGCGTCCAGAATCCTAAGTGGTCCATAATTCAAACCTTTTAGAGTACCATCAAGCTACTCAAAGGAAATGATGCTCCAAGGAGCATTTTAGATTTGAGATTAGGGATGCTTGACTGGTAAATACAATGCAAATATTCCAAACTCAGAGAAAATCTGCAACCTGAAACACATCTTGTCCTAAGCATTTTGGATAAGGGCTACTTAATGTATACTAGCCCTGTATCTTGAACACGTTATTTAACCTCTCTGAACCTCAGTTACCTCATCAGTAAAATTTGAGTGATTATATAAAGATCGTTAAATGAGATACAATGGCCCATAGAGGGCACTTAACAAATGTGGGTCCCCTTCCTTTGACAGTCCTGTTCTAGTCTTTACCAACACAAATGTTTCTCTAGATGGGCTTATCCTGACATTTGGGGGCCGCCTCCATACAGACTTCAACAGCAAAAGAGCTGCTGGGGAGACAGCCAGGTTCCGAGAGCACATTTGGGGGGGATTCTGTGAGTTAGGCTCTGTCTTGCCCCAAATGCTCTCTCATAGACTTGAGAACACAAACAGTGTATTCTCTTTGTCTCTCTGAGTTAGCTTCATCTTCAGTGATGAAATCTTGTTGCTTTCTGGAGCATTAAATTCAGTGAGTTGAGAGTGGCCAAAGTGTCTTTTCAGAACCACCAGGTGTAGGTCACAGAGAGGGGACAGAACTCTTCAGGTGGCTCCAGTCTCAAGAGCCATGCAGATACATGGAGAAGCCATTTGTATCCCTCTGAGTCCCGCAATGTTGCACACACACAGCTGAGATTTGCAGAGTCTGGAGGGGAGGGCTGCTTCCAGGGGGTAATGGCATGACCTGAGGCGCTGCTTCAGATGCCTGGGAGACTGGGTCTCTGCGTTTTGCCTGTGTCCCCTGTACCAGTTCCTGATGGAGGATGCAATTGACTGAACTCAAGCAGGTCAAAATCATTTAGGCAGAAAATCCTAGGTCTTGGATAGAAAAGTCATGTGCCTCTTGGGCCCTTGGCAGAAGTCAAAGGTCCAAGGTAATGTATTGGCAAAGATCCTGTCTGCCTTGGTGCCTTACTGCTCCCCCATGCTTTTAGGATGGAAATATTGTCAATGCTATTGATTAGTTGATCTGATAATCCAGCAGGCTTCCTGATGTGTTAAATTTCCTACTTTTAGATGACTAAGTATGGGCAGAGTGTATACTTCTGTAGGAAAGAACTCTCAGTGGGCCTTGCTAAGACACTACTTCTACAGTGAGATTGCAGCAGGCATGACAATTCCAATCATTCTTTTGGCTGTCATATTTAACCCTTCCCTAGCTATCCATTTTTGTCTAGCCTTGACATTTGGAAAACACTTTAGTCTTCTGCATTGGGCCTTCAGGGTCTCCTGATTTATTAGCATGTTTTGCATACATGTGTTGAGATTTTTGTTCTAATTTATTGTGAGTACACTCCCTTCTCTAGATCTTCCTCTTCTTAACAAGCCCTCCATAGCAGAAATGACATTCGCCTTTCTCCTTGTCATATACTGATCCTTAAACCTTGGATTAAGCATGCCCCTTATTTATGATTTAGAACGTGTGGACCTCAAAGGGGGACTGTAGGCTGGAGCAGGGGAAGAGCAGAGAGATGACAAATAAGCATTGAAGTTTGTTTGCAAGTTGCTTGGTCTGGAATAGTAAGAAACCTAAATATCCCCTGGCTGGTCTTTGTTTAGTTGTTAGTTATTCACCCCACCCTCTCTCTGACCTCACTCTCCTGGCTGTTCAGCCTTATGGAAAGGGTGTGAAGGGACCCCTGCAAATTTAAACTTACCACTTGAATGAATTATTCTTCAATCCCTGGTGCCATTTGTTCTACATCCCAGCTTACTGTGCTTGACATCAGTCATATTGTCTGTCTTGGTAGAGGGAGTGCAGGATGACTACTTTCACCCGCTTCGCAAAATAGTAACAATAATACCAACAATAATAAGGCCTTCAGGCAGAGCACATTAAGCCTAATTCAGATTTTTTTTTAAGTCTGAAACAAATCATAAACACCTGAGAAATGAGGTTCATAATGGAAACCCAAGAAGCCCTTTAACCTGGGCAGAATCCTATAACACAATTATATACAATTTCACACTTGACTAGAGCTGTTACTTGAGCAAAATAACCATTTTTCTGCTTGCACCAAATCCGTGTCTCCAACTACAGAAAAATACAGGATTGCCTGTTCAGTCTGCATATAATCAGCGTACTTGATGGCAAGGGCACTGTAGGATCAAAAGAGTTAATAATCGGGTCCTGCCCCCAGCAGCCACACAATTAAGGGCAAGATTAGCAGAGATGAAAAATTTATTGTGAAAATGCCATGATGGTCTGAAAAGCAAAACGATTCCACTGAGCAGTTGTTCTGTTGCCATCATCCTAATGATCAACTCTATTACACTAATAATAGGAGAAAAACTAATTGCAGTGAGGACAGGACAAATCTTTTTTAATCTGCGTTGTCATCCCAACTAAGCCCCAACCCATTTGTATTAACCTTTGCGGACAGAGTCACATGATGGACATAATTTCTTATAATTTACCAGCTATGGATCTAACCTTTCTTCATCAAATATTCATAAAGGCAGGATTCTCAATGATTTTCTGTCTCTCTTCATATTCACAGCTTGTTGTCTTCTTCCTTTTTACAGCAATTTGGACACAATTGAAGTCAAATGGAATTAAAGTTAAATGCCTTTAGCAACTAAGGTGCCTAAAAGAAAAGGCTGAGGGGAAGGGTCATGAACTGAAGCATGAGAGCTTGTATTCCAAGACCCTCCACGTCCCAAAGGACTTTGGTGGGCTGCCCTTCCCGAGAAAGGAAAAACAAACTCAGCTAGAGAATACAATACCATTGCCTTCCCTTGGCCTAGCTCAGGCCTCTTGTTGTGGGTGCTCTGAAGCAGAATGGAGAGACCAAGGGACCCAGACTTCCCCCCTCTTCGGGCCTTGCCAGGAACTTGGGCAGCCATGGCCAGGCCCTGTTTGAGCATGGGTGCCCAGAGGGGGGTGCAGGAAACACGCCGGGGGCTGAGCTGATGGATGAGAAAAGGTGGTTAGCACAGTTACTTAGAAAACAAACATGAATACCTGAAACCATTCCTGAGAGCATTTTTGGTTTCTAGAAAAACATCTGTTTCTACTTTGCATCTTCCTTGCTTTGACAGTTTTTCTTAACAGGCATGTCTATGGAAAAAAAAAAAAAAAAAGTGTTCTGAAGCTTGAGGTGTTTAAAATACGCAGAGTAACTGGTTTTTTACATTTACTCTTCTGCCGGGCTGCAGTTTCATTGGGATGGCCGAAGTTTGGGGACGGTGAGATAGGCCATCAAAAGAACTCCCTTTTTCTACTCCAATTCTCAAACAACCCTAACTTTACCAAAACAGCAAAGAAAATTGTAGTTACATTCTTACTTCAGGTGCAAAGGAATTGTTTTACCTAGTTGACTTCAAAGCCCTATATTGGGCTTGGCGCCTGTGGCTCAATGGCCTAAGGTGCCAGGCACGTACACCTGAGCTGGCAGATTCAAATCCAGCCCGGCCCACCAAACATAAATGACGGCTGCAACCAAAAAAATGGCTGGGGGTTGTGGCGGGTGCCTGTAGTCCCAGCTACTTGGGAGGCGGAGGCAGGAGACTCGCTTGAGCCTAGGAATTGAAGGTTGCTATGAGCTGTGATGCCACAGCACTCTATCCAGGGTGACAACTTGAGGCTCTGTCTCAAAAAAAAAAAAAAAAAAGCCCTATATTGACCCAGCCAAGAATGTACTTCTTGCTGAGTTCCCAGAATTTTGATTGGTAGAGAGGAAATTAGAACTGAAGACAGTTATAATCTTTAACAACTGCTTCCAGCTAAGGTATTTAGTTTTATTCACCACCCCTGTCAGCATCCGCCTCTATTTTTAATTACATAAGTAATGCATAATACATTTACGTCATAAAAATTAAAACCTTATAAATAAAGATAAAGTCCTCTTTGACCACTGCCTCCAATCCCAGACTTCCTCTCCCTCCCAAACATTCTTTTCTGCATGTAGAGATGTAGATGTGGCCATAGGCAGGTACAGATTTTCTTTGTTTATTTCACATTCATGGTTATTAGGCTGTACAAATTGATACCCAGATTGGTGATTTTACTCAGTGATTGGTGATTTTACTCAGTCTTATGTTTAGAAATCTTTTCATGATAGAACATATAGATCTATTTCTTTAATTGTTTTAGAGAAGTCTCTGGGATGGATATACTGTAGTTTAGTATCTTTCCCTCAATGATAGACATCAAGATTGTTTCTAGTTTTTCAAATCGTAAGCAGTTGTGCAAAACAACATCATCTGCTTGGAACTGAGACAGTTCAAAAAATTGTCTTCACAGCATTCTGGCTTTTGCAAATACAATTTGGAGAATGTTTATATACCAACCTTTGGTATAAACTAACATACTTCTTAAATGTTTTCTACCAAGCATTTCTTCCTTTCTGCTGATAAAGACAAAAACAAATAGGAAACATTTAGCATTTTAAGTGCCCCACAAATAAATAAGACACTCTAAACATGGCAGGGAACTAAATGTTTTTAATTAGGGAAAAAGTAGTAATCTACTGTCAGAAATGCTCAAGTTAAGGCTGTTAAGAAAGGAAAACATTCTCAGGGCAAGCTTCTTGTTTCACAGATTTAGGTTCTACAGATCCGACTGTGTCGCTGAGCTCTAGCTGTATATGGGGAAACCCTCTGGCAGTGTTCCCCCCACACGATAGTGAGAGTGGCGTGTGCCTTGTTCACTAACACCTGTGCTATAAAGAGGTGTCACTGATTATATAAAGGATGGTTTGCCAATCGGGATATGCATACATGGCCTTAAAAAGCATCCCTCATTTCCATACAAATTCTTTACAAATCCAATAGGAGAAAGCAGGAAATTCTTGTAAAGGACCAGAAGATTTTGCCAGAAGGTTTGAGGGTTGAATGCCATGAAATGTTTTTCACTAGAATCTCAGACAGTGTCATTCCTCTGAATTGGAATTGGATAGGTGCTGATATCTACCCACTAGTCGCCTCTGGGTTAGTAGACAAAATCATGTACTTGGTCAAATCTTACGCATTTGTATAAGGATAGAATGGAAACTTCAATCTGAGTTTAATTACAGATTCTAGGATGCTTTTAGAACAGTTCACACTAATTACTTTTAGGTTTGGGAGGGATTAATAGCATTAACAAGTAGAGGTTTTGCTTTAGTAAAAGCCAACAACTGACTCAGGAGAGACACAGATACGGAAATTACCCTTCCCGGTTGTAAGAGATATTGGAGACCTTCCATCCACATTCATGCTGTGATCAGCTCAGCCGTTCACTCTGTACTCTTGTCTGCATCTTTCAAAAGAGAAGTCAAGAGATACTGTCAGGTTGGTGGAACCGAAGGGAAAAACAGATAAGTTAGACTTTGTCACAATTATAAACTTTTGTGCATCAAAGAACATTCTTGAGAAAGTGAAAAGGCAACCTACAGGATGGGAGAAACTATTGCAAATCACATATCTGATCAAGATTTAACATCCAAAATATGTAATCAGCTCCTAAAACTAAATAACAAAAAGAAAAAAACCCAATCTTAAAATGAGCAAAGGACTTGATGAGACAATTCTCTGAAGAAGCTATATAAATGGTAAATAAATACACAAAAATATGCTTAACATCATTAGCCATTAGGAAAATGCAAATCAAAACCACAGTGGGAAACTACTTCACACCTACTAGAATGGATATAATTTTTAAAAAAAGAAAACAGAAAATCATAAATGTTGTCGAGGATATGGAGAAATTGGAATCCTCCTAACATCACTGGTGGGAATGTGAATGCTGTAGTGCCTTTGGAGAACAGTTTGGTGGGTCCTCAAAAAAATTAAATTTAGAGCTGGACATGGTGGCTGACACCTAGAATCCTAGCACTTTGGAAGGCCCAGGCAGGATTATCACTTCAGTCTAAGAGTTCAAGACCAACCTAGGCATTAGTGGGACCCTATCAAAACAAAACAAAACAAAACAAAAACAACAATACCTTAGCCAGGTATGGTGACATATACCTATAGTCCCAGTTATTTGGGAAGTCGAGCCAGGAGGATTGCATGAGCCCAGGAGTTGGAGGCTGCAGTGAGCTATGACGACTCCGCTACACTCTAGCGTGGGCAACAGAGCAAGAACTTGTCTCAAAACAAAAAAGAAAATTAAACATAAAATTACCATATGACCCAGTAATTTTAGTCCTATTAATTCTACACAAAAGAATTGAAAGCAGAGACTCAAACAAATACTTATATACCAATGTTCATTGTAGCATTATTCACAATAGCCTAAAGGTAAAAAGAACCCAAGTTGCCCTCAACAGATGAATGGATAAACAACATGTGTTGTATGCATTCAGCACACTATGATTCAGCCATTAAAAGGAATTAAATTATGATAAATACTGTAGCATGAATGAACCTTGAAAATGCCATGCTGCATGAAATGAGCCAGAAACAAAGGACAGATAATATATGATTTCACTTACATTAAATATCTAGAACAGACAAATTCATGGAGACAGAAAGTAGATTCGAGGTTACCTGGGGGCTGAGGGAAGGGAAAATTGAGGGTTCTTGCTTAATAGGTACAGAGTTTCTGTTTGGCCTGATGGGAAAGTTTTAGAAATTGATAGCAGTGATGGTTGCATTGTAACATAATTAATGCCTCTGAATTGTATACTTAAAAAGTACTATGATGGCATATTTTTGTGTATATATTTTGTCACAATGAAAAAGTGTTATAGGCTCGGCGCCTGTGGCTCAACGGCTAAGGCACCAGCCACGTACACTGGAGCTGGCGGGTTCGAATCCAGCCCGGGCCTGCCAAACAACAATGACGGCTGCAGCCAAAAAATGGCCGGGCGTTGTGGCGGGCGCCTGTAGTCCCAGCTACTTGGGAGGCGGAGGCAAGAGACTCGCTTGAGCCTAGGAATTGGAGGTTGCTGTGAGCTGTGATGCCACAGCATTCTACCCAGGTTGAAAGCTTGAGGATCTGCATAAAAAAAAAAAAAAAAAAGAAAAGAAAAAGTGTTATAGAACTAGATATAGAATTTAAGCATATCATCTAAAGACACAAAAGTACCCAATGAAGAATCTAAAAATATTGAAAACATTGTTTCAATTATTGCTACATAAAAAAAAATCAGTGAGTTAAATCAATCAATAATCACAGTTCCCTATTTCTTACTTAAGATTCTGGCCTTTTGTGACTAGGTTGACTAGGGCTCAGCTGGACAGATGGTTCTTCTGGTCCACAAAAAACTAAACACAGAGGGAGCTCTGCCTGTGACTGCAATCAGGTGCTCAGCTGGTCTGTTGGCGACTCCGGGACTGCTGGGCAGCTCCCTGTCCAAGACGCCTTTCCTGCAAGGTATCCTGACTTCTTAACACGGCAGCTCAAGACTCCTAAGGGCACAAAAGCAGAAACTGCCAGGCTTTTTTAATGAACTGGCCCAGTGTCCCATGACCTCTGCTATGATGTATTGTTTAAAGCGAGGCAGAGAGAGGGCCAGTCCAGATTCAGAATGCTGGAGGCATGGGCCACTGGGGCCACGTTTAGAGGCCAGGAACCACAAACACTATTTGCCTATGGGTGGAACAATGAAGAGCCAACTTCTAGCATAACATTGCAGCAAGCACACACATAATATCTGAAATTGATACATCAAGAAATAGCAGTCAGTATATAGATAGTAGGCATACAGAAAGTAACTACCAAAGCTGGAGATGGGATGGACTAGAATGGGACAATCTTGCTTTTTCATGACGAATCCTTTTATATCATTAGATTTAAAACTGGACATACAGTATCTCTATAATATTATGGGTAGTGGTTTGAAGTCTCACCTCTGGGACCAGACTGCCTGGGTTCATCTTTAGGCTACATCACTCAGGATCTCTGTGAGCTTGGACAAATAACACCACTTCTCTGTGCCTCAGTGTTTCCATCTGTGCTATGGGGGTAATGATCATCCCCACCTCGTGGGGCTATTAGGACTGCAGGAGGCAAGCACTTACAGTGCCATCTGACACAAGGTAAATCCTTAGAAAATGTTAGCAGTTAACAATGATGACTTCAAGAAAGAAAAACATAGTAAGCCCTCAGTGAACTAAGGATCCCAAGACCTGGGTTCTGGTCTCCTGACTCTGCCACAAGCAGGTTGAGCCCATCTGTTAACCCTGCCTTTAAACTGAGGGTGTGGGAGGTAAGATTAGTTCCCAAGAACAGAGGTTCTACCAAATGTAAAGTCTACAAGAGAGGAAGCCGTGGCTGTCAAAAATTACCTTGCTACCCATACACCTATATATACCCTGAGACTAAAGGCCTAAAGGAGGAGACGGGGAAAGACCGGGAGAGAAACAGAGAGAGCTTCTCTCTCCCCACTTGAA
>CAUYON010189237.1:0-83207 GCA_963573935.1 Arctocebus calabarensis | reverse complement strand
TTATATGTTTTACCATGATAGGTTTTTTTGCCATGACTTAGGAATAATCTAAGTAGTCACTGAAAACCCTGTTTTAAGACATTAGTGATTAAAAGGCCATGAAGGCTATGTTAAATAGTTCAATGAAAATATTTCAGATTGTATATGAAGTCAGCACATTGTGCCCCATGATTGCACCAATGTACACAATTATGATTTAATAAAAATTTTTAAAAAGTAAAAAAAAAGACATTAGTGCCATTGGAAATGTCAGAAGGTAAACTTTAAAACAAGTATAATTCAGGATGACTTCTATCTATTTCACATTTGAAATTAATATAATTTCCCATAGTGAAAATTAACTCCCCTCTTTCCTCTTAAGTCCTCATCAGGGAGTATAATTCTAATTCTAGAAGTCCCCACCCTGCCTTGAACAATGACATAGCCTAGAGTGAACTCTGAGATAAAAACCAGGAGATTCATGTTCTGATTTCTCTTGCAACAGTCAGTCATCAAGAAGCTTTAAATGCCTTAGTGGCTGATTTTGAAAAATAACAAGAAATTGTGAATACTTGGAAATAAAATCTATTTTCATTTTAGGAGACAATTTGGAAATTATTTTTATTGTTCATTTGAATTTATTGGGACTTCTTAGAGAAAGAGCAAAAATAAATTCTTAATCATCATACTTAGTTTTTCTTTGCGTCTCTGTACTGGTATTATCTAATGCAGCCACAATCATAGTATCACTAAATGGATGAAATTGTATTTAGTCATTGTGAGACAGAAAAAAAATAGCATTATTATGCCTCAGTTTTTAGCACTGAGTTATTTTTTTTCCCCCTGGTTTCAATGAAAAAAAAATAGACTTTATAAATTTAAAAATCACTAGAAAACTTTTCTATCCAGTTGGAAAATAGGCTTAATAAAGATATAAGCACATTTTACAACTTGCTTTTAAAAGCTTTTGCTTCAGGGCTCTCAATGCCAGCAGTGAGTATACAGATATCAGTGGATTTCCCCGCAGGCAGGGCTGACTTTCCAGTGGGTGGAGACGGCTGCTTAGCAAAAAAGTTCCCCGAGTTCACATTGTCTCAATGTTCTGCAGAACATCTAAAAGGACACAGCAACATCTGTGGCTACCCATTTATTTGCACCAATACTTATCTGCGGTTCTTAGTTACTAGGAAGATGACATTGGTTATGTGAGTAGGAAAAGACAGAGAAAAGAGAGAGAACAAACCAGTGAGCAGTAAAATGGGCTGATAGGGCAAGCATGTTCCTGGCTGTGTTTTTTAGACCAACCTCACGGAGAGGAAATAGCACCACATTTAACAGGCCTTCATTTGATTGTACTGCTCTGTTCCCAGCAGGTGAAGCTGAGCTGTGTTTGTCCAGCACCTTCATAAGAATGTGCTAATCAAATGGAGTGTCAACTTCTGGATTTGTGCTGATACGTGTGGGTCATTAAAAAGTTTTGAGATGCACAAAAATCAAGAAACATAAAATCCGCGGGGATGGGAACAAATGAAGCCCTCCCAACACCAATAAGCCAAAAAAGTAGAAATGTGCACGGGTGAATCAGAAAGGGCTCTGTGGACTGTGTTTCTTGGAAGTGAAATAATGGACCCCAACACAGTCTGTCTCAAAACTTTCGTAGCGACCCATGCAGGGGTCTCATTCATGAAGAGGTTAGGAATGGGGGAAGTACAATACATCTTACAGAAAAATGGCATCCCTGTGAAGGGAATGGTGTAGGTTCTCACAAAAGAAGGAAACATCAAGAAATACTAATAATATGGAGGCTATTTCAAACTATTTTAAAATACAGCTTATTGACGTGAGGCCAGGAGGGGGCGGAAGATTGATGGACCCTTGGAAACAAACCTTACACCAACTTCATCAAAGAAGTACCCCAGAGAGCGAGCTAATAAGCATCCAGTGTCGGGGGGCCCCAGAGTGGGAAGAGTGAGAACCTTAACACGAGGACCTACCTAAGGCTGTGCGTGTGGCACACTTGGTGCTCCTCTGGTCAGAAACACGCAGCATTTCCTGACGTTCCTCTGTGTGCCACACTCTCTTTCTGCTTCTCTTTTCAGCTGTGTCATTACACACTAGCCCTGCCTCAGCCCTAGCTGAGTCCTGAGGCTGGATTCCTACTCATAGCTCTGCTTAAGCGCAACATAGATCTGGGAGACTAGAAGCCTGTTCGCTAGCAAAGTTTTGAAGAGCTAAGAAAAGAACAATCCTCTAACAACCCAGGAAGCAAAGCTGGGACTTTCAAATAAACATAGCACACACCAAACTAATTACTGTTTTCTCATAAATCTGAGCGTCCCCCCCTCCAAAAAAAGTTGATAAACAAGGAAACCAAGAAAAATATAATTACTTCAAATGAACACCCAACTCATTTGATCTATCTATTTGAACACCCAACCCATAAGATCTATCTACTTATCATCCTGACATCATTTCAAATGCAAAACGTGTGATGCAAATTCAAAACGTACTAGAGAAACAGGGATTCAATTTCTAGAAGTCAAATTAATGTAGCTTAATGCCTTGAGTTTCACACTTTTCCTTTAAGATACTAACTTAGAAGAAAAGTTCTAAACATGGAAATGATAATGTTCCCCGAATGCCAAAAATGAAACTCTATTTCTATAAAGTTAATTAATAAAAACTTCTGGAACAGAAACACCTTTATAATGTGCCAAAAGGAAGAAGAAAAATTTACTCCTTTCTTCTATCCTTTTCCCCATATCTGTGTTTTTTTGCTGTGGCTTTACAATGAAAGAAGTGAGGAATATGCTACCACAACTTTCCAAAAGCCTCATTATTCTTGTTTGGCTTAATATCCAAAAAAAGTTAAGCCTTACTTCAAATCCCACAGCATTTCATCCATTAATACCAAATTTGCCTTATTTTAGAGCAAAAGTTTTCTGGTGTACTTCTTTAAATGACCTCAACTAAAAAAAGAAAAACACAAAGAAAAAGATTTTTTAAAAGAAACCTGTTCATCAAAGTTAAATAGAAAAACAAAAGCCTCTATTTGATGAGATGGTTCTCAAGGACATTTGATTAACTCTTATTGGCAGATGGGAAACTGTTCATAGCTAGAAAACTATGTAAACTTTCAGTGACTTCGGAGGTGTGAGTTTCTCTCCCCAAAAAACATAGTTCTAGCATGACAGCAAGAATCCCTTAAAGATACCACACTGCTATGGTTGTGTTTTAAAAATGTACAGCAGTAAATCATGCATTCAAAAGTATCATAATAACTGGCAAAGCCTCTGTGACTTTTTTATACAACAAAATTAGTTTCTCCACTAAATACAGTGATTTGGAAAAAATGAATTCTAAAATGGAGTCACAATTTTTAGACCTTTCCTTCTGTTTTTCTACCATTAACTAAAGATACCAGGTATCGATACAATGGATGCTTTTGAATAAATTTTATTTCTTTAATTTTAAATACTTATGATGAACAATAATGGGACATCCTATTGACAGCTCAGAAATCAGAGAAGTTTTCAAAAATGTTAACAACCTTGAAACAGCTTAGTCAGCTGTTTGTGTTTGTATGTGCACTTAAAAGATTTCAGTGACATCTCTCATTTAGCCACTGTTACTCGGGAAGAGAGGTTGCAAGGGGACTCTGCAGACCGGGTCTGCAGATGGTATCATGGTCTCTGAGGCCCGACGCTGGGCACGACCAGTGTGTTGACTGCAGAGTCACAATATGAAGAAATAAACACCTCGTCCAGAGCCCAAGGAATCCTGTCACTGCTTAGTCTGAAAGCCTTTTAATTGTTAAAAGCTGTCTGAAGATTGAGTGACCATCTGTGAAGATGCTAAGAGCCATGGTTATCTTTGACAAGATAGGCCTGAAAAGTTACTGTCTACATACACAGTGTGAAAAGGAAGAGGGAAGAAGGCAGTGAAGGTGTGTCCACATGTGTGCATGTGTGTGTGTGTGCATGTGTGTGCACGCAGAGGGTAAACCGCAAGGAAGGAACTCTCCAGGCTCAACCCAGCACACAGCCACTGAAGATAAAACAGTACAGGCAACAAACTACCCACCCCCAGCACCCTTCTTTTTTGCTAGAGATGTGTTTAGGCACATGAGATTATTTATGGAGTGGTTTACTTAATTTCCCTCAAAATATTGCTTACAATACCTTGGTGTCTTGATTTTTAATGAATTCTGTTGAACGAAACCACCTCTTTCTAAGTTCAAAACTTTATTGCTAAAAGTGATGATGATTTATGCAGGGAGAATCTCTCATCAGGGTAAAACAAATTCAATATGATTTCATTTTTAAAAAAAGGTTTTAATGTAGAATACTTTACAGGAGTAAATTTCTTTTTACTACAGTGATTTGAACAAAGTTAATATGGTGAGAACATGATAGTCAGTGGTAAAACAATAAATAACTTCCCATAGAAAAGTCAAGTTTAATATGAGCCAAAACCTATTAAAGAAAAAGGAATTGTGTTTTAAAAATAGGTGGCCAGATGAACACTTCAATAGTAATGACTAAGGTCACATTTTTTTTTTAAAGAATAATGTAAGAGTTCTAAAGATAAAACATAATTCCCTATTGTCTATATTAGCTTTGCTTAAGAACTTAAGATTTTTAAAAATGAAAGTTCCCAGGCAAGAGATAGTGATAATATCAAATAAAAATATTCTGAACCATAAAGAAGCATGTGTTTGACTGAATGATTTCCAGCACATAATCCCTTGCCTGCTCTCCAGTTTTTAATGGTCCTACCCATTAAAATATCCTTGCAGAGACATGGAAATGTCAAGCTAGGAAAGGGTCAGAGCAGAGAGTTCACAGTGGGGAGGGTGCCTGTCCCACAAGCCTGGTGCTCATTCTGCTGTCACTAATCGCATGCAATGATATTAATGACCCAGTAATTGGAAGAAGGGCAGCAGTGAAGTGGAAACATCCATCTGAGGCCGAGTTCATCTCTAGGTGGTAGGACATCACCAGTGACTGACTTAATATCTGTTGACAGTTCAGATCTAACACTGCAAATGAGAAAATGTGCCACTCATGCTGTAATAGTTTAGACGGACATGATGTTATTTGCTTTGACCACTTGGAGACTAGCAATAACCCCAAGAAAGTGCCACTATCTAAATTTGCCCTACATGTGAACCTTATTCTGTTCAGGGGACATGTTCTATACTCTAAGAATCCAGAGCAATTTTCCACATGTTTGCTTCAATAAAAGAATACCTTCATCTCCTGCTTAGCATCAGGAACAGCAAGGCTGGGCCACTTCACTAATGCAAAAAGCCACTTGCAAAGCAGAAACACCTTCCAGCAACATGCAGCCCTGCTCTTCTATAATGGGATCGATTACGGCCCTGCCCCAGGTTTTGCTAGCCCACCTGTCCATCTGTCCATCTATCTGGCCATCCAACAAAAGTGTAGCACTTGTACTTGGCCAAGGACATTTGAAGTCTGTCACTGCCTCTGTTTGAGAAATTTTTATTTTGAATAACTTTACTATTTAGCAACTTTCTACTTAGCAACTCAAAGTACTTGCTGATATTATAGAAACACAAAATAGCACAGACTTATTGCAGCAATGGAATTGATTAATGGAAGAACTAAAAAGAAAAAGAAGTTTTAAAAAATTGCTATTATAACCACCTTTTAGCAGTGGACCCTCCTCCTTCCCTACTATGCGGAACAATTTTCTAGGTCAACTTTGGGAGCATATGATGACAAACTAGTTGTATGTTACACAAGACATGGCCAGGCATCAGTACCAAGTGTGACAACAAGCATGGGGTCCGTCATTTATAGTTCATGAACTTCCTTGCTATTGCGATGAGTGAATATGTGTGTACTATGCTCTATTTACCATCTCCACATACACACATGTGTGTGGTGTATGTGCAGGTGTATTCTCTGAACTATCTCTATATAAGCCCTATGTGGTATACTCTCTTCTCTATTGCTATATAAGCAATACGTGTGTGTGTGTGTGTGTGTGTGTGTGTACTCTCTGCACCATATGTATTTTTCACTATTGCTATGGATGCATTTAAGTGGTTAGTGACCCAGGAAGCATAAGGATACATTAGCACAACACTTGCCTAAGCATCTGATAGCCCTGGGTTTAGTTTTGTTTCTGACATTTCATGGCCACATGAACTGTGCAAAGCTACTCCTCCTGTCTAAATTTGTATTCTCACGGTGATAAAAATTGCTCTGTCACTGTGTTTCCAGACTCCAAAGTGAAGTAAGAGTCTGTGAAGGCCACAACACGTCCCTACATGATCAGACACCCAGCCTGAGATTTTAAAACTTTAGGAACAAATGTGTAACTCTTAAAAACTATATAAAGTTGCTTAAAGTGCTATTTCTTATGTCTGTCAGTGCCTCTGGGCTGTTTTTTAAAGTGTTTTATTTTGCTCTAAATTTTGATCTTCTTGATGAATATTTAAAGGATATTAGGAAAGAAACTTATCCTCTTTCCTGCTCCAGTATTGTTCAATTATTTATAATTCTAAGTGAATCTTTAAGAAGTCGTAAATCTAGGTGCTAGAGATAGCAAGATATATACTATGAAATAATAAAGGCAGTTTTATTCCGACCACTTCCCAAGTAAGTCTTTTTTCTAAGTAACCGTTTTCTTTCTGATCTGCTCAAACGCCTTTTTTGCACATAGAACTTTTAGTCTCCCCCTCCAATAATCCCTCATGGCTGTAAGAATCAGAGTTGTCTTATTCTCTCAATGGTTATTTTGGGAATAAGGAATGGTGCTCACAGGGCCATCTCTGTCCACATTTAAAAGAGATAAGCTGTCACAGCTGCCTACATTGACATCGTTTAATGGGAACAGAGTGCCTCCGTCTACACAGCCTTATCCTATTACACACTCTGAGCAAACAGGGACAAATTCCCACTGGTCCCAACTCCATCAGATCCAAGAGGTAGAAATTTCTCAGCACAATCTCAAGTTAAGCAGAAGCTGAGATTTCATTCCCTATGTGTAGAAAACTTAGCTTTATTCCTATTAAATTCAACAAAGAGCCTTAATGATACACACTAGGACAACCAGAGAAGGACTTCACATTATGTTAGGAAACAAGAGAAACGATGCTTCTAATTACCAGATAATGGACTGATCTACCTTCCCAGGCTGTCGCAGGGATAAGGCAACTCTGACACACATTCTTTTCTGGAAGATTATTTATACTACAGTAGGATGCTGCTAATATTACCAATAAAACACAGTATTCTCTTTGTGTACTAGGGAACCAAGGAAAAATCCTGGCCATGCTGGTGAAATGGAAATTGGGGGAAATGATTATACGTATCTGAAGACTCCTCCCTGTCTGTCTCTTTTGGGTCTTACAAAGGATCTGCTAACAAGCTCGGGCAATTCCAGAACAAAAAGATACATAAATGCATGCTTCTTGGTGAGAGGAAGCCCAAGGACAAAAGAACTTTTATAACTTTCAAAGAAGACAAAGAGGAAAGATCTTATAATTAAGTTATGCAGCATTACTGAAACTTGTAAACTCTCTGGAGTTTTATTCTTTGCATGGACTTCAAATCAATGAGGTTTTCTTTTTAAATCCATCTTCCCCAGACCCTCTCTGGCTCTCAGCCAAGCATAGGTTTGCCTCAGTCTTACACCGCACACTCTGTCCGCTGCTCCAAAGTTAATTGTTAGTTGTACTGATTTGCTGTCAAGCATGGAAGTAAGCACTTCATGTATCTTACCCCATGCAAACTTCTATGAACCCTGGGAAGGGGGGTACTATCATTATTCCCATTTCACAGATGAAGAGACTGAGACAGAGACCGTTTAGTTACTTGTCAAAGTGTCCTGGAGGGCCCAGGTCTGCTAGACCCTAACTCTTCACCACTGTGTTAATCTGTTTCTCAATGGGCTGTGTGTACTTATCCCCCAAGCTCTGAAATGCACAGTCTCTAGCAAGATTCTGATGAATACCCTCTTATAAAGATGATGTAATAGGTTAAAAATAAAAATAAAAATGTGTTTAAATGCTTGAACTTAGCAATTATGTGCACAGTATCAAATATAAACCCTTACCCCTCCAAGGACCTAAGTGACAGGTTGATGTTGTATCACTAAACTGGATGACATTTAAGGATGGAAAGGAGACTTGCTACGTTTATCATACATAAATAATTCATCAAATAAGGCATATAATCACTTCATTGAGCCTACATATTATCACATATTCTAAAAGAGATCTATTTGTTAAAGGATATTTGAAAGCTCCCATTAAGTATATTGCTGGGGAAAGAGATTATGGAACATTCGGTATATTTCAGTCCTATTGCCAAACCTATTTCACCGAAGTAAATCAAAAACAGAAAAAAAAACCCCAAACCTATATATATATATATATATCTTTTGTTAAGTGCATATATATATATTTTTTGTTAAGCATATATATATCATTTTGTTAAGCATATATATATGCTTAACAAAAATAAGGAGAAACACAGTTCCTCTGTTTTGATGGTTTAAGAATACTGTATTGTTATAGTTGGACAAACATTTTGCTATATTTTGTGATTTTTGCTTAGAAGCAGAACACATGCCTGAGAAAACAGCAGGGCTGTTTATGGAGCCTTCCAATTTTACATGCTCTTATTAAAACAAAAACATGCTTTAGGCAACTATACCAAGGAGGGGGCCTAAGAAATGGTGACTTCGCCAGACTCATTCAGCATTTCTCAAGGAAGACTTTGCTAAGGCACGGAAGGTGAAAGAGGCCTCCAAGGAGGACCACCATAACACACCACAGGGCAGATGTTACAGAACAACCTTTAGTGCAACGATCTTTGCAAATGTTAGAAATTCTAGAATATCTCACAAGACCATGCCTTAGCTACAGAGTGTAGCAAAATAATGCATAAGCCACACAATTTAATTTAGGGAGTGCTCCGCTAATATGGTTTACTTTGTCTACCAGCTCCACTGTGGCTACTGTTCACGTAAGTATTAACACAATGGCTTCATTTTTATGCATCTCTGACTCACATGATTTCGGTAGTGTGATGAAAATCTCTTTGTAGGTATTTTGCAAGGTTTTATGCTAAGGTTGGATAACCAGCCCGCAGAACCTTCACAAGGACAATTGTTGCAAGGGCCAACTCTCCAAACTTGCTGACTCATTCAGCTCTGGGATGTCACCTCTAAAAAGGAACTGTAAAGTGCCTCAAAGAAAACTTTGTGGGATAAAGGCTGGGAGCATAGGAATGCTTTCCCAACATTAATTGGAATGTTGACTATGTCTAAGACAAAGCTTCCTTTGAAAATGGACAATCTTAGAACAGATAATTATTTTACAAACATCTAAAAACTTTTAAGACTTAATAAAGATAATGATAGGTTATGTAAAACACTACATTTTTAATGCAGTATTTAGGATACGAAAATGAGAAAGAACAGGGGGCTCTTCCCACCAAATTGTCATCATATCTCCATTCTTGGATCATTCAAAGATTAGGAGATGCTATTATGCAAATTAGGCCTGAAGCTAATCCCTAAACTATGTCACTTGACAAAGTCAAACCCCAACAAGAACAAAAGCTGTATAGGAAAGCTTCTCAACTTACTAGGAACTAAGTCCCAATAATTCATTCTAAGTCAAAAGTACCATTAAACTGAATATGCATTTAATACCCTGATAAACCCAGCAGAAAGCTAAGAATCATTCAGTTGAACCATGGTAAATCAGGACCGTCTGTGTATCCTTTTGCCAAAGGTCAAAAGCAAATAATCGTCTGTGGGAAGAATGAATGAGATGCATAATATTTTGCCACGTCATTCCCTATGGGATTTTAGTGGGTACTTACTCTATAGGTTTAAAACTATAGTTCCAATTACAAATTAGTATTTACATTTAAAATGCACAGCTGTGATGACTATATTTTAAATTGAGTGACGTTACAAATCAAATTCAATTTTTTTTTAAGAATGTACAGCAGATCCCATCCCTTTTAAATGGAGAAGCACACTAACAGCAACCCCATGTTGGAGCTGTGAGTTCTGCCAGACAACAGCAACACTACAGGTGTTTTCTGGAGAAAGAAATTAAAGTTCAAAGAAATAAAGGTTCAAAGAAGTAAAGGAACGTTCTCATTATGCTCAGGTGGAGGGATTGGAACAGAGGACTCCAGGCTCCTGGTGTAACTCTGAAATGCTGTCCCTCTGAGGCGCCCCCTACACCTTGTCAGTGCTGTGGACTGTGCCCCTGAAGGGCAAATCGAGCACTGCCCCAGAGTATCAAATCTTAATCTACTTTTCCATGGAAAGAAACCAGCTCACAATAATGATGATAACAACAGCCCCACCTTACCAGATAGTCACTAGGCGAGGAGTTAAACATCTGGAGCATACACACATATTGCAGCCACTCAAATACCATTATTATTTACTACATCAAGTGATTCAGTGATTTCAAGTGTTAAAAATACACTCGCTAATTTGAGTGTATTTCATCAATCCCACTTCCATCCCGCTACCAAATGCTGTTTTATGAATGTACTGATATAAAAATTACCACCTTCAAGCATTTCCTTTCTTCTCAAAAGAGACAGAGTTAGAGCATGACTCTGTATGTGTATATTTGTTTGATATGGAAAGCAGTGACTTTTTAAAGTCCTTTAATTGTTTTGGTGCCTTGGAATTCTTGAAGAAGCCACCCAAAGTCAATATTAGCGTTCACAACTATGTAAAAATTTGTTTTTCGAATTCCCCATTTCCTTTCAAAGGAAAGTTGTGAATCAGTGAGCTCTGCTGAGGGGGAAGAGAACTTGGCTCCTACATTTTCCCAAGGGTCTGAACCACCTTCTGAAAGCCTCCCTGGACTTCTGGAAAATTTCTGAGCCCTGGGTCCTTTACCCAGACCTGCGACAATCTCCCAACCAGCAGCACTCAAACAGCCCTTCACTGTTTCAAACTTGAACGCCTCAACTTTGATGGAGAAAGACTCCTTCATCCCAGGCTACCACATACTTCTGCACCAGAAAGGTTAATCGCATGGAGAGTTCTGGAGGTCATAGCAGCTCAGCTCACTGCAATGAACCTGTGAATTTGGTATGAAGAGTTTTCAAATAAAGAAAAATAATTGCTTTCATTTTCCTTTTTTGATAATACTCCCGTTAAATATGTAATTTACCACTTTCTCTTTTACTTTGTTACTTATAACTTCGTAAGCTACTCTACATACCACATTGACTTTAAAAACAGGTGTTTCAGTCTCTATGGCATTTCAGGTTCACAGCCACAGACACCAAGATAATTTGGTGTCTATGACCGTCTTTGTCTTCATTACTCATGTTTTAAAAAACACATACTATTGAGCACTAGATAAGTGTTAGGCTGACTATTGATTCTGCACCTCAAAGTGCAGCTTATAGGTTGAGAAGCCAGAGTTTCAACCCAGTAGCCCCGTCAGAGACTGCAGTCCCCTCGCGAACTGAAGTCCAGGCCAAGCCCGAACGGGGAATTCAACCCGGCTCTAGGTATAATTTTAAAGCAAAGAAATTAAGAAAAATGATTTCATTGCTGAATGATATGAACAGTTGTCTCAGTCACACAGACTCTGATAAAACTTAGGGCCATGGAACGGGCCCTGGCTTGTGCTCAAGGGTAATTTGCTCCTAGTGGACATGTGCTCAGGTGGGCAAGGTGCTCAGGGGACTTCACAGCCTCATGAGCGACTTCAGGTATGACCCAAAGGATACACAAAATCAAATTATTTTATACGCACACACACACACACACACACACCTGTAAGTGCACACTCATATATATATACAAAAGAGTAATCCACTGAGCACACCAACTTTTTGTCTTATTCTCCCAAATCTGGTTTTCCTATGACACTGTGCTTTGCCTGTAATGCCCACCCTTCCAGTTTATGAGCTCCACCTTCTCTGGAAGGGTTAACTGCATGAGGAAAGCTACTATCTTAATATCATAGCACTTTGTTCCCTGTTGAATTTCTAGCACCTACGCACAGTCTCTGACGCAGAATAAATACTAAATGAACGAGTGGATGGGTGGATGAATGGATGAAGAGAAAAGGCATTGCACAAGATTTACCTATCAAAATCTCACCAATGGTCCTTACAAACGGTTTTGTCAGTAGAAATGCTAAATACACTTTTTAAATACATTTGTTCAATGCTATAAGAATTCTAGGAAGTTTTTTTTTTTTCTTTTTGGGTATTTAATGAATACTGTTAACAAGGGTCCTGAATTCAATTAAAGCTTCTTTGAAAAAAAGTGGATAACTGTTCAGCAAAGATTCTCACCCAATTATTTGCCACAACAATGTTAAGGAAACAAAAATCGATACAAACCTATTCACCTTATACTAATTTCTATAAAATAAATTAGTAGAATTATACTTACATATAATGTAATAATCTTTGTTCTTCTGAAATTCTAGACCCCAAAGGTTAGGGCTGAATTCTTGAAACTTGATAGTGAATTTAACATCTTGGTCTGGTCTGGCACAGTTGAGAAGAGGGGTATTTTCCTTCTTAATAGTGCATCTGTCTGCTTGGTCTTTATCAACCATATAAACTTTATAATATTCATACTGGCCAACAGTTTTAGAGTCCACTTTGGGGCAAATAATATCCAATTTGTCTCCTATCTGTGGGTATAGTACCAGGCCTTGTCCAGGTAGAAATCTAAAAACATAAACAAAGAAAAAAAAATAGCCACTGAGTTGATACAAGTTAACAATATTAATTATACTTCCAAAATAGCCAATGACACTGATCCCCAACTGGTTTCAGATCCACACTGCTATTTATCCAAAGTCTCTTAGTTCAGACCAACATGGAGTGAAAATATTTTGGAATTAAGCTTTAAAGGAAATAAAAAAAGAAAGAAAGAAAGCCCCTGTTTACTGTAGGCCACAGGATCTGCAGCCTGTAGCATTTCTTCACCACCTCTTGACTTGTAATATTCCAGGGCTCCTTTGTGTAACTCTGCAACAACTTTTCCTCCAGGGTGAGTCACAGCTTCCCACATGTTTGTTATTTTTTAACCATTGGCAGGGGTAGTTTATTGGGCATGCCTCAGAAAGACCTCATCGATTCCAGGGAACAGTGAATCCACTAATACATTGTGGTCCTGCTAGTTTCCATTTGCTGTTGATGTTAATTAACAGACAAGTTTCATCAAGAATGTTTCAAATTACTTATCATAATTAGTCAGTCACTGATCAAACAATGGGTTTTTTATTACACTGAACAAAAGAATTGTCTTACAAACCCATAAAAGATAACCAGAAATAATTAGTTGTAGTATTGATTCAGCTGCAGAGTGAGAGTCCTCTGCTTGCAAGGGCAACAGCTAGCGTCCTTGCTCCACGAAGCTTTTCTTTCCCTCCCTTGAGATGTATTTGCTCCAATTAATTCTTAGAAGCAAATCTTTAGAACTGAGACTACTGATACAATATCCCCACAGTGCTCACAGCTAAAACCTTCCCTCCTCCCCCTTCTCTGTCTTGCTAGCCATACTGTTGAAAGATCTTTCTTAATGGGGAGTTTCTCTGAAAAACGGAGAGGCGAGCCTCCTAATGAACATCCCTCCACAAGTGCTAACACTACAACACACTCAGACATCCCAGCTCCTTCGAAAGCAGCCAAGCCTGTAGGCTCATTAAAATATTAAAGCCTGAGAACAAAGCATTGCCTCTGATCCTTCCAGTCCACCCCATCGCTGACCAGAGACACACGGGCCACGGTGACTACAGGATCATAATTCACCCAGAGAGAAGTGAGGTCAAGGGCTACCCCCAATTTCAAATCCATACTGAGGTAACAGGTTATGATTCATGCTCATGAATGGTATTCATTTTCTGAAACGTGCAGGAGAGCAGTTATGAAACAGCAGCACACATAACAGAAATTATATTATAGATTCATATTAAAAACAAATAATCTTTATGGCAGGAGAAATGCATGTTGTCCACGGCAGCTTGTTCCCTCTTCTTGGGAATGTGTTATTGTACAACCTCCAAGTTGAAGAGTGTTTTTTTTTTTTTTTGCTTTTTTAACTGAGCTCCTTTAGCAAAGGCATATGACATTCATTCAAAAAAAAAAAAAAGAAGTGAACGAGAATAATTTAACATAAAATCTTTCTGTGAAGCAGAACTTAAAATGAATTTTTTATAACAAAGATAAATTTAAAACCACCATGTGTGCACTGTTGAAGAATTGTCTAGAACTCGTGACAAATGTAGATCGAATTTGCTTAGTGAGAGCCTGAAAACTTTTTGCCCATTTCTACAGTTTTCTGGAGAGATACTTGTAAAATATAATGCCAGGGGACTGAAAGCTCCCCCTAGGTATCCACTCAACCTCCTGCATGCCAATGTATTCTTTCTAGACAATTTCATCTTCTTTGAGGCTAAAACACGACTCAGTTTCTACAGAAATAGATTGTGTTTTGTTGTTGTTATTATTGTTGCTTTAAGACAGAGTCTCACTCTATTGCCCAGGCTAGAGTCCTATAGCCTCAGCCAAAGTCACAGCAACCTCAAACTCCTAGGCTCAAACAATCCTCCTGCCTCAGCCTCCCAAGTAGCTAGGACTACAAGTGCCCCCCACAATGCCCAGCTAGTTTTGTTTTTTTTTTCTATTTATATTAGAAATGGGGTCTTGCTTTTGCTCAGGCTGGTCTCAAACTCCTGAGGTCAAGGGATCCTCCCACCTTGGCCTCGCAAAGTACTGGGATTACAGGTATGAGCCACAGTGACTGGCCTACAGGATAGAATGAATCAGAAAGTGTATGAATGAGACTAATTCCTTTGCCTCTCCACCTCCCCATGGTGATTCTGTCGTGTTGCTGTGGTTAAAAACCAGTGGCAAGAGGCCTGGCAGAAGGCACAAGATAAATTACATGAGTAGTAAGTTGCTCATCTCTTTGACACTTCCTTTTTTATGTCTTATTCTATGACCTTTTTAGGAATTCTTCATGATATACTAAAACCAGAGGCTAATTTCAGCCTGGGGTTTCCCTTCCCACTCCAAACATTTTCCATCCTGCTCTGTTTCTTTCATAGCTGGCACAGAGCAGCACCACAGAGGGTTACCTGCTGTTAGGAGAAGCTTCCGAAGGAACAAATCCTGGGGGCTTCCCAGGAGTCAGGGAGCAGGACCCTCACCAGCCACACGTACCCATTTCTTGGTCCACCCACTCAGTCCTCCCAAACCGTACATCTCTGTACATCCTAGAACTCCCCACATCACACCATATACCCCACATATGCCTCATTAAGCTCTTTCTTCATTCAAAGTGTTCCCAAGATCCTCTTTCCTTAATGACCTTTTTTTTCTTGCTTAACTAAAGACTCAGAGCCTGTGCGGTGGTGCCCATGTGTAATCCTAGTGCTCTGTGAGGACAAGGCAACTGGATCGCTTGAGCTCAGGAGTTTGAGGCGAGCCTGAGCAAGAGCAAGATTCACCTCTGATAGAAAACTAGCCAAGGATTGCTCTGGGTGCCCATTCTCCCAACTCCTCAGGAGGCTGAGGTAGGGGGATCACCTGAACCCAAGAGTTTGAGGTTGCTGTGAGCTATGACACCATGGCACTCTAGCCTGAGTGACAGACAAAGACTGTCTCAAAAATAAAATAAAGATTCCTGGGAGGTTTCCTGCCCTGCCAGCCAAGTCACTCCTCATGACTTTCCCATGACCCACTGAGTCACAGCACCAGATGGTGTCATGAAGTCAAGAACACAGGACACGGGTAGTGTGGCTTCAGGGGTCTCTGTGTTTTAGTCCATGCTTTCAGAAAGCACAAATCACTAATGTAATTGAGCAAGTCTTTTAAACTCATTTCCCAAATAAGCCATGTCTTCCTTGACGTGAAGTTTTCATTCAGTGTGTGCAATCCAACTTTGTTAAAAATATATACTGGTCAGCGCCCAGGGAAGATGGCAATATGGGGGCAGCCTGTCAAAATGGCGGTGCAGGCTGAGCACAGTGGCTCAAGCCTACAATCCTAGCACTCTGGGAGGCCAATGTGGGAGGATCCTTTTACATAGGAATTTGAGACCAGCCTAAATAAGAGCAAGGCCTCTTCTCTACTAAAAATAGAAAAACCTAGCCGGGTATTGTGGAGGATGCCTATTATCCCAGCTACTTGGGAGGCTGAAGCAAGAGGATTGTTTGAGCCTAGGAATTTGAGGCTGCTGTGAGCTAGGCTTAGGCCACGGTACTCCACCCAGAGTGGCAGAGTGAGACTCAGTCTCAAAAAAACAAAACAAAACAAAAACTCTCACTATTCCTAATGCTTAAAAAGTGTCAATTTCACTTTCAGAATACACTGTGGCAAAAAGTGCAGCAAGAGTTTGATCCTTTGCTCTTCGAAAGCAATTGTTTCAAGAGTTCATTAAAACAATCATTGCTTCTTTAATTAAATCAATACAAAAGGACACAATACTTGAGTGCTTCAGTGATTTTAAAAACAGATGTGTGTGTACGTGTGTGTGTGTGTGTGTGTACAGACAGCACAGCAGTGCCCTTCACTGATGAGAACATGGTTTCTCAGTAGACAAAGAGTGACTCAGTGTGAGGCCCTGGGCAGACCTCCTGGCCGTGTCACTGCTAGGGCAGTCTTCACTCTGACCACAGCTGAGCTGCACAAGGGCTCTGCCTCCCACCAGTCCTCACACTCACACTGTGGCAAAGCAGAGAACGAACGCCACCCGTTCGGGGCCAGACAAGTAGAGGAGGGCTGCTCATCAGGAATTCATCATCTCACTCCCTGAGGGCAGGCAGGGCCTGAGTGTGTCTGATTCAATAGGAAATGCCCAACGCGACTGACGGGATGGCAGCTGCTCGATAAACAGTGAATTAGTTGAAAAAATGAATGAACAAATGGAAGCTAATATTTACACAAATTTAAGTCAAATTAAGTGCCACAGACTATCTGCAGATCACAGGCATGATCGGGATTCTCAAGGCAACTGAGACTCCAAGCAGGGCAGGCTGAGCAGGAGGGACGGGGTTTCCAGAAGATGTCACCCCACATTCCAGGGGGTTTTTGGAGAAAAACGAGCTGTGCAGATGGAGTTTCCGACTCTTTTTTTTTTTTTCTGGAAAAATCATAAGTATCAGCAGTCTTCTATAATCCCTGTTTAAAATACGAAACAGTCAACTACATCCAGAACCCTGAACATCAGAAATCACTGCTGCCCTTGAGCCCAGCTCTCTGCTGGCCGGGCCACCCGCCTCCCACACGCCCATCTCCCCACCTCCCGTGCCCAACAGGGGGAGAGGCCTCGGTGCCCGAAAAGACACAACAGGAAATGCCCCTTTTTCTGAATTCTTTTTTCAGTTCTCACAGCAGCTCATTAAATTATAAATTTGGTTCGGTTAAACATTTTTTCCTGAATCAAGCTTTTCATAGATAGATAAGCCACGAGGTTAGGGAAAATCGAGAGAAAAGCCAAGACACACACAGGCCTGGGAGGGGGGCATGGAAAGCCCCAGGGATCCCAGTGCAGCCGAGCACACACAGCTGCAACCAAAAAGAGGCTGCTTCTGCCGCAGTCATCCGGGACAACCGGTCCTGGAGGTGTGTGCAGGCCCAGAGCCCAAAGGTGAGAAGAAACAGACCACCCCAGGGGAGATGTGTTTTGAATGTTAATACTACAGACAGGTTTCAAAGTGTGCCACTTGCAAAATGTATATGAAAAGAAAACAGGGTGAGTTTCCTGATACTGCTAATTTTTACTAGAAAACAATGACTCTCGTATATTATAATCAAGTCAGTAAAGGTAGAGTTCTATTATAGAAGGCAGCGGGTTTAGATGAGAATTTTATTATTTTGAAATGGATTACAGGCCAGGCACTGTGGCTCACACCAGTAATCCTAGTACTCTGGGAGGCTGAGGTGGGAGAATCCCTTGATCTCAGGAATTCAAGACCAGTCTGATCAAGAGAGAAACCCCATCTCTACTAAAACCAGAAAAAATTAGCTGGGCATCATGGCAGGGGCCTGTAGTCCCAGTTACTTGGGAAGTTAGGGCAGGAGGATCACTTAGGCCCAAGAGTTTGAGGTTGCTGTGAGGTAGGCTGATGCCACAAACTCTAGCCTGTGTGACAGAGTGAGACTCTGTCTCAAAAGAAAAAAAGAACAACATGGTTAACAGACACGAATAAGCCAGACTACACAGCACGTCTCTGCCCTAAATATTTTGTAATATTCAATAATACACTTATCCTATGTTAACTTTGAAAATGTTAAAAAAAAATAATTATGGTGATGACAACGAGCTAATTTTAAATTACAAAACTGACTACTGAATTACTGAACTGACCATCCATACTGGATGCAGGACACACAGACTTCTTTTCACGTGCTGAGATAACATTCACCTTCTAACCAACAACGGCAGACGGAAACCTCCACAGTTAACAACAATACCACACGGGGGAGGTGAGTCTTGTTAAACCTTGCCCAGACAAAAAGTGGTTAGAGACATATTGTTTAGTGAAATATGCAGATTTTTAAAATCCAAAATAAAAAACAAAGACAATCAATAGAAATTCACGTCCAAATGGGAGGGGGAAAAGAGCTAGACCGGTTCCCCTCTGAGCTATCTTCCTAGACTGGGGGTAAAAATGAATCCTGCTCCCCACCAGGAGAACCTCCAGACCTCCAGACTCAGGACGGCTTTTTGGGCAACAGTGCTGTGGCTTCATACATTCTCACTGGAGAGCTTCCCTGGGAGCCAAGGGAAAATATTATATAAGAGTTAGGAATACTGGGTTTTTCCCAATGAATCATTCCCAAGACAATAGATGTCCTGAATGAGAATCAGATATAGAGGTAATATAATGTGGAAAAAAATGGAAGCCCTCAAGTAGTGTTTCCAAAGTTAACATGCCTGAAGTGAAATGATTTAACATTGGAATCTCTTTTTACTCTCAGATTACTAACTGAACTTAGATCTAAGTTCTTAAAAATTATTCACCAAAGTGGACTCAAATACTTCTACATGAAACACTTTAGGTAAATCTAATAATCTCAGTTAGACATTAGTATTTAGTAATCAAATTAGATCTCTAATAACTTAAATTAGATGTTTCAACTTTAGAGTCATAATTGCAGAAGCTTTTCCCCCAGTGATTAGGCAACATAATACTCTTTAATGTTAATAGACTAGAACACAGCCAGAGTGAATGGAGGAGAACAGGAAGTTTTAATCTATACTGTGCACACACGCTTGTTTAAGACACTGGCAAAATGCATTAGCGCATAAACCAGCCACCTAGAGTTCAGAGGTCACCACATGGGATTTTCATCCGCAGATCAGATCACGCATTTTGGGATGTGTCACGTCTGGGTTTTTCTGCTGGTTAGTATGGCATTATCAGGTGCCTGGGGCAGTCAGACAGAGGCAGCAGTTGCCAGATGGATTTCTGCACTTTGCTTTGGCGGGGACCTAAACTGCAACCCCCCTCCCATCCCCGCCATGGATACAATCTTCCCCATTTCTTCTTCCTCCCCTGTTCATACTACAATCACAAAAGTCTCACGACATCACACGTGTTTCTTTAACAGTAGCCAAAGCACGCGGGATAACTGAGAAGAATACCCAAATTGCTGAGTGGCCACTTGAGGTTGATACAGTCTGTGAAAATACACATGAGAAAGATGGGAGGGAAGGGAGACATCCCTGGAGGTAAAGGCTGGAGAGGCACTCCAAAGTCACTGCACAGACAAGGACAAGTTAGCATGTTAGTAACAGAATGCAACAGTATTAAGCTGGCACCGAATAAAGTGCTCAGAACAAAAGGTTTCTGTGCCCAAAGAAACAGCTGGACCAGGTAAACCCCCATCCTCCAGAGAGACACGATGATGATGCTTTAAAAATGTTGGTTTTGACAAAACCTCAATTTAAAAAGTGTAGGATCAGATCCAGAACCACTTTTATTTAATGTTATGCATATACATATCTATTTAAGTAAAATATTTAATATTTCTGCATAATTATGGCAAGTATTGCGTCCTTGAGTAATAGGGCAGGATACTCACGTAACAAGACAAAGCTAATCCTGCCATAAGTGCTGGTGCGCGAGCAAATGGAAGGGGTGAGGAGATGGAGAAGCCGCACAGAGAGAGCTCATCTCCAAAGAGAGCCGCCCAGCAATGCCACAAGGCGCACAGGTGAGTACACTCAACTTTTCTACAAAGAACTAATTTATTTTCCCTTTCATCTTGAGATTGTAGTAGAGTATATGTTCAGTACAAGTAGATAGCTAATTTCAGTTGAAAATATATACATAATATGCATGTTATTCTGTTCATTTTGCAGACGACACAAATACAGGGACGCACAGATCTTGTTCCTGTGACTATCTTGGGCCCCTACATGGTGGACTCAGGGTGATTTTTAGCTTTCTGGGTTTTTCAAAATTCTCTGCAAAAAACAATGTTTTTGTGATCGAATTAAAACATTTTTTAGTGTGTAGTTTTACAAAATGGTAAACTGATTTTAAAAATAAGTATTTAAAATATTCAGTGGCTGCAGACTCTTGAACTTTTTGATGCAAATAAGTACAATTATCACAATCTGAGATGGGGTCTATTTAACATCTCAACTCCTGAGTCTGCAAAGCTGTAGTAAAATATACAAATAAGTGCAAAATATGGAATACATACAATTTATGCTTAATCATTGTAATGCACACAAACGTTTAAAGATTCTGAATCTCAACTTTAGAAAAAGGAACAGCCTAGCAGCGAGCAAACCAGAGTTCATATAACAGGTTTATTTCCCAGTCGGTGGTCTATATGAAGTATACTTTGTGTTTACCCCATTTTGGAAAACATGCACTTCTTCCACAAAATGCTTTAATTTTTATTTTAATTAAATGGCAGAAGCTACAGTGAAGAAGAGAATTCAGTGTATAAATTGGTTAATCTGAAATCTGACTAAGGATCAGCATTATGAAATTTTTCTGTAATTGGTCAGTGTTGCCGGTCACCTCTTGACAAAAGGACACAGGCTGCTCTGGATGGCCCAAGCCCTGGAGGCCCTTAACCCTGCCGTGCACTTGGGCTCTCCATGCCCACATGGAGGTGGGGCAGCAGTAGTACTGAAGACCAAGATTCTCTTCAAAAGTGTCCAGTGCACTTAGCAATACAAATATTCTCAAAAGTGACTCTGCATCACAACCACGTGAATGGGATGGCACATTTCAAAAACTAAGCAGGATGTCCAGTCCTGAATTACTTCCAGTTAATGCTAGATTGTTGCTGCAGTGTAGTAAGAGATTCTTTTGATGCCCCCAAATGAAGAGTTCTGTTATAAAATGAATAAAGAAAAGCAGGGCCCAAGAAAGAACATAGGCAATAACAAGAAATACTTAGGGAAAAATGTTTTCCTTTTTGTGTGAATAGCACTTTACTGCCCCCTTTTGCACTTTAACTTCAGAACAAGTTTCTATGCAGACATTCTGGGCAAGTTTCTAGGCAGCCAGAGAAAGAGCTGGAGGTACAGAGACTGGCAGAGTTGTACAGAATTAGGTTACCAGATACTACTGCTCAGAGTAACAAGTAATTACCTTAAAATTTCCAGCAAATGCACCACTATCTTCTCAGGGGCTTTACACCTCCAAGAAATAAGGTAGTAATTGGAGGCTTTAATTGACGTTTTCTGCTTTAATTTGAATGTGTTTGTGTGTTGGAACAATTGCCTATTTTCACAGGTGCCTCTTTTTTCACACTTTCCTAAAACAAATATCATGTGCAACATGAACCTACTTTATTCAAGGAAAAGAAAAGGGGACTAAAAGCAGGCTATACAATTTGAGCTATTAAAGTGCTATACGCGAAGAGTATGTGTGTGGGGGGGGGGGTGGGGAGGGAGGAGTGCATTTCAAATGCCACACCAGTGACAAGCAAACTCTTTTCAAGAAAAGGAAAGATGAGAAGCATCGAAATTCAAATACACGGTGAACTGATAGGCATACAAACCGGTTTAGCAACTCTTCAAGTTAGGCACATTGGTGACTCTTAATCTACTTTTGGAAAAAGGCAATTAACTACAGACTAAAGGAAAGTTTTATTTATCAAATTCTAATCTGCAATGACAGGGCTAGAGGGCCCAGTCCCTGGCCAAAGGACCTCCACTTGCATTTCATAGAGTCTGTTTGTGTGCTGATGTGTACACTTTTATTTAAACTTAATCCATTTTCCTCTGTCATTCCACAATTACCGTATGAGTCAAAATAATATTAAGTTTCACAGCCTACGGTGCTGCACAATTGAATGAAAACTGACTCCTTTTGATGTTAATCTTGTTGTTTACTTGTGATATAATCCTTAAAACATGGGTGGCTAAAGGAAATTTCATTTTAAAATGTTCAAACAATTTTCTAATAGTTCGAACATATTTTTCAGACAATTAACACAAGTATTTCATTGTATCATGCCATTTTTATTTGTCACTGCGATAAAAATCTCCAATTCACAGAAGGGCAAGCCTCTCACAGGCTGAGGTTCAAAAAATACATTTTCTATTTGTTTATTAATAATCTATAAGGTTAAATTATACAGTGTGATATACAGATATCATTGCTTTCTTTTCATGAGTTAACAGAGACTAATTAAGAACAAAAATCAATCACCTACCTCAAAACAAACAAAAAGTCTTTATTTATGAAACTGATCTAAACCCCTCCACAACCATTATCATAACTTTGCAAAAACAAAAAAGAAAAATCACCCTATCAATTGTGTAGGTAGATAAAGCAAAATTTGGGGTTTTAAAGAATAAGGCTGGGATGGTATGAGGTACAGTGGGAAAGTGAGAAGAGGAGTGATCTCACAAATGCCAAACTTTGCTCTGCTGGCTGGGCCACTCTGGCTCCATTATTGAAACAAGAATTTCATAACTCTCAGAGACAAGAGACACTGCAAGCCTCTTTCCCAACTGTAATTTGTTTGCGCCTGTACAGTCTTGTTCCAAACCATGCTTTTAGCAGAGTCTATAAAGGAAGGTGGAACTCTTGTTATTTATAAGTAAGACACTAGAAAGAAAAATGGCTTCATAGAGAAAGAAATTCAAAGGGCATATCCAGCTGGTTCTCTTGTTGTTTTAGATATAAGTGTTCAGATCCATTTGCTCATTTACCTGAGTGGGAAAAATCACAGAGATGAAAGGCATGTGTATGCCGTCCAGGGAATGGCTTGGCATTTAAAACACTCAAAAAAAAAAAAAAAAACCCAGAATTAAGATATGGCACAGTGCAAAACGATATCACAATCTAGAGCAAGGGTGTGTGTATTGTTTATAACAACCCTTCTCATCTCTTTTATCCCTACCACACATTTCTTTTTAACTCCAAAGAATTTTGTCTATTTAGAAGTGTGATTCATCTATATTTTATTGAAATGAAACCTCTCCCTTCTGGTGGGGAAAACAGCCCTGAGCAGATGCTCAGAAAAGGGCCGCCATTCCCGATGTTCCAGGGCCAGACCCCAGTTCCCTGCTAGCTCTCCCTAGACTGCAGGCTCCATGGGTGCTCTGCAATGAAAGAATGAAGAAATGAGCAAGTGAGGCATAAGGGGAGATGAAACTCAGTCCTGTCTTGGTGTAAGCAGAGAGTCTCCTTGCCAGTCAAGCATAAGCAGCCAGCAACATGATTTATGAGGCCACTTTACAAGCAACTACACAGCTGCCTCCAGGGCACTTGCTCCTTCCTGGGCTCCACAGGCGTGAGGATGGGTCTGTTGTGGCGTGTGACAGAAGACACCTTCCTGCAGGTCTTATGGCTTTGCCAAGGAAGGAGAGAGGGCAGAGAAACAAAGCCGGCAGTCCGCACTGCTCACAGCAACACGGGGCAAACCCAGGCGGGGTCACTGACCTCCGAGTAGATCCCCACCCCCCGAACTGTGCCGTGAACCCGCTCCTCTGTACCTCTGTGGACAGAAGATTTATTTCCTGCTCCACATCACCACTTGCAGCCTGGAATTATTTTGACCAATACCCGAGAATACCCGAGACGTTAAACACGACAAGCAGCTCCTGGGAACTAAATGGAATTGAACCGGACGGGAAGGAGGAGCCCCTGAGTTCTGAAAGGAATGAAACTCAGGTTGTTAGAGGCCTCTGGCCAGCAGCCGCGGTCTGCAGGTACGCAGATGATGAGCTTGATGAAAATGCAAACCAAGAGGTGGCCCTCAGGGGTCCAGAGAACCCCAGGCCCACCAATATTCACCGCCTGGCTTCCTTAAACAAACTGCTCCAAACTTACAGAACATCAAAAGCCAGATGGGCTGTGCTGAATGAACCACAGGCGAGAAGCCAGAATCCCAGTTTGCTGCAGAAATAGGCCTGGACTTGATTTGAGTCTTCTCAGCTCCGACAAGCTGGAAGCTGGCACAGATCCCAAAATCCAAAATAAAATGGCATTTAATTGTGACTAGACTCTAAAAAAGATGTCATACTACCTCCTTAGCTTGACACACACTCAGCATCTAATCAAATACATCTCTCGAAAATACAACCTTTTTCCTCCCTGTTAAAAACGAGCCTCTCTTTAAACTTTGAAAAGCAAAATTTTAATAGCCAAAAGAATAATATTCAATAAATGCATTAATATTACATACTGTAATAACCGTCTAGTCATCTTTTAAATGAGCTGGTTATTAATCTTGTTTCTGCTGGGTATAACCTTGTGATATCAAAGATTCAAGAAATCCATTTAAAATTGCATGTCCATCAGAAGGAGTTGACTGTGAACCCAAACGGACAATGAAAGAATTACACTCCAAACTTTCCATCCATCTTGTCTGAACTGCCTTGAGCAAATGTACTCTTAATTTAGTTACATGATAGCTAATTAACTCCATGCAACACCATAAAAAGGAAAGATGGAGAATTAAGAAGGACCCTAGGCACCTAGTCCTAGTGAAAATTACTAGCGACATATGACTTTGGCCAAGTTTATTGACCAGAGTGGCCTCAGTCCTTCCACCAATATTTTGGGGATAACAGAAGTTCTTCTTGGGCTGTGCCTGTGGCTCATCAAGTAGGGCGCTGGCCACATATACCAAAGGTGGCGGGTTCAAACCTGGCCTCGGCTGAACTGCAAAAAAACCAGAAAAATAGCCGGACGTTGTGGCGGGCGCCTGTAATAGCCGGACGTTGTGGTGGGCGCCTGTAGTCCCAACTCTTGGGAGGCTGAGGCAAGAGAATCGCCTAAGCCCAGGAGGTGGAGGTTGCTGTGAGCTGTGTTGCCACGGCACTCTACCAAGGGCAATAAAGTGAGACTCTGTCTCTTAAAAAAAAAAAAAGAAGTTCTTCTCTCACATGGTCGCTAGGAAGGTTCAATAAGTATTTGCCAAGCAATTAGAAGAGCAGCTGGCACATACTATGTGCTATATGCAATTGCTGTTACACAAAACAAACAATGTCCACCAAGTTAGTTGTTTTCTAAATAAGAAATATCATGTAAGAGCAATGCAAAAAATGCCACATTGTCCATCCCTCCAAGTTGAATTCATGTATTCATTAGCACATTAATATATTACAGTGTCCTTTAGTCAGATATACAAAACTGATTCAGGCAAAGACTACTCTGAGGCCACAACTGCATAGCTGAATGAGAAGGTCCAGGGTTATAAATGTTACAAGAAAGCACCAAGGGCAGAAAGCAGAGGAGAAAGAATCTAATTTTGTAGCAGAAAGAAAACAAAAAGTTGCTTCATACAGCAGAAAGTCTTAAAGAATGAGTAGAAGTCGGCAGATAAACAAAACAAAACACAACTTCAGAGAGTTAAAAGGCATTGTTGTCCTCATTAATAGAATATTTTCATTTTTTTCTTTTTTCTCTGAAGGCAAATTGAACCCCAAGCCCAGCACGGAGTAGATATTCAATTGATTTTTATTAATAATAACTGACGTTAGTTCATTTTGGCCAAGGACAGAGCTGAGCTGTTGGAACACACTTAATCTTGACCACAACTTTGTTACTCTTCTTTTATCCAGCACTATTATACTGTTGTCCCTACTTTTGACCTGGGACAACTGAGAGAGGTCAAGGCTACTGCGGCCAGAATTACATAGCCAATAAATGGCTACCCTGGGATTAGGCTCAAACACCCAATTTCCAAAACACACTCCTACCTAAGCTAAAATGGCAATTGCCTTGCTGTCTCTGCTACATTGGATTGCTTACTTATCCATTATCATAGTCATTTTGAAAAGCAATAGATACTGATAATTCTCACCTTAAAAAGGTAGCTGAGATCAATGGGTCAGCTGTCCCACAGGGCTTATTTGTGCCACGTGTGGGATCTTTTAGCCACAGCTGATGCATGAAATAACAGAGCACATTCTTAGGTGGACACACGAGAGACACAGGCTGCCCTTAGCAGAAATATTCCTGCTGTGACTTGCTTATTGTTTTCTGTATCTACTTGACTGTGCTCACAGGTAGATGCCCGAGTCTTCAAGACTCAAGCTGGTCCTCCCAGGGCTCGTTCTGATCCCAGGATGAACGCCATTCCCTTCCTCCCACACCCCCCCACTGCACACCAGACGAGGCGCCCGCACATGCCTGTAGCTGCCTCCCCCTGGGCTTCTCTCTCCTGGCCTTGGGATTTACACCTGCAATAGAGGTCATTCTGCTCTATAATGCTTTAGCTCCCTTGGGGCCCCCAAAAGCAGGAATGGGGACAGGAGCTACAAGGTGAGGACTACGTATTTCTTCAGAGATCTCAAAACAACTTTTAAAAGTCTGATGACCTAATGTTGAGCTGTTTTCCCCAAAAGGTCAGGTTAGGCAGGACAACAGTTCTCCAACTGTGTCCCAGGAGCCGTAGCAGCATTTTCCCTTGGGAACTTGTAAAATTCCTAGACCTCAGGAATCAGGAACTCTGAGGGTGGAGGGTTTTCCCAAACCTCCAGATGATGCTGCTCCCCTAACATTGGAGAGCCTCTGGTGTCCAGAAGCAGTCTCAGCCACTCACCTCCAGAAGCAGACAGGTTAAGACAATGGTGACTCACATCTGTAATCCCAGCACTCTGGGAGGTGGAGGCAGGTGGATCCCTTGAGCTCAGGAGTTTAAGACCAGCCTGAGCTAGAGCAAGACCTTGGCTCTATTAAAAATAGAAATATTAGGTGGGCACTGATGGGGGCAACTGCTTAAGCCAAGGAGTTTGAGGTCACTGTGTGTGACCTAAACTGATGCCAGGCACTCTAGCCTGGGCAAGAATGAGATTCTGCCTCCAAAAAAAAAAAAAAAAGGCAACATCAGCAGCCACAAACAAACATCTGGGCTGTCTGTCCAAGTGACCGACACTTATGGACACCAGTGCTGGCCAGCAGGAAGCAGAGACTGATGGAGTGAGGCAACATCTGTCCTTACCTTCCAGAATAGGAGGCGGAGACTGGCATGAGCCGTGGGGTACATTCTGCTTTCTATGTGTGACACATTGAACTACGAAATGCAAGATTACAGGGAAAAGATTCACATAGATTGTCTTGTATCTAAGTCATAACGAAAGAGAAGGAACATATTTAGGAGAAATCATGACCTTTATGCACAGTCCATTATAATCACCACCAGTTTCCCGGTACAAACAGAGAAGGAGGGACTCAAGTCCTCAAATTGTTTGTATCTAAAATGTACCCAACATAGAGTTCTGGTAGTTAAGTAAAAAACACTTCTAACGACTTCTGCGGTTAGATACATTTGAGCTGGCCCTGATCGTGGTCTGCCCTGCCCCACTCACTCAGGAGGCAATTCTGACTCAGGGCATTGTTTTCAGGACTGTAAACCAGCGGCAGCGGTGGAAAGATGAAGGGTTGAAATTCCCAAGCATTTTTTTCAGGCAGCATAACCACGCTGGGCCTCAGGTTCATCCGCTATAATGTGAGAGGCTAGAAGAGATCTTTAGAAAGGCATTTCTGCATTTGAAGGCCAGAAGTTCTACAACAGGTGCACAGGTCAGGTGCCCTGCAGAGGGTAGGCTGGGACAAACAGCAGATGGGGCTGACAGCAGGGTGCATACCCTCCACTGAAGAAGTCCAGCAAGCAAGAGCCCTGGGACCACCTATAATCACTCCCTTTCGTCCAGCACAAATGCACTGACCTTCCTGGTTCACAAAATCTGGACTGCACCTATCCTTATTCTGGGGTAACCCAGAGTGGTCTACATGACAAACACAGTCTCCTGCCTCTGTGGCGATGAAGACCTGGGTAGCAAGTATTAGAACAGCAACACAAATACTGTAACTAAAACTAGATGCAACCGAATTTAAATGAAGAAAATAAACTGGATTGTTTAATCACCACATACAGAAAACACGAAGCATCTACAGTACTGAAGAAAACAGTGCTTTCCAGGCATGACACAACACCAGTGGTTCATTCCCAATGCTCTGAGTGTGTACCCACAACCGAGTACTTTGAACCTTTCACTTCATTCATTCATGCTTCAGAGAAAGGAAAGAGCAAACTATTAATACTTCGCTACTGCCAATTTTTTCTTCATATTTTGTTTAGAGAATTACTATGGGCAGAAAGAACTTGTTTTTATTTAACAGACCTATCCCCTACTATGTTTTCTTATTTGAAATCAGCAAGTATGCACTTACCAGCCACACAATGCTTTGGACTAGAATTACATATTTGAATTTATACATGAAAAGAAAAATATTTTAATAGCTTAGAGCCACTGCTGACTCTCTGCTGGACAAACAGAAATTGGTCACCTGGCATTCAGGAAAACATCTCATACTTGGTAACCTACTCTTTTCATCACTGGTTTGCTAGATCGACCATCCTCATCTCCAGCACCTCTGAAGTACCTCCATGCAGGTAGAACGCAGAGCTACTAGGTGGATAAGGGTTAGTAAACAAATGGCAGGGCTTTCTAGAAGGATTTCTTTAATCACTTTAACCCTGTTCTTAATAGAAAGCTGGAGGCCAGGGCAATTCAGCTTCATCTTTTGTCTTTTGCCTGCCATAAATATGCACCAGTCTGCATTTGAAAAGCTGAAGGAGGCTGCAAGCTTGCTGGACATTTATCATGCTCTGTTCCCTGTTAACAAGCAAATACTTTAGTTGAATGGGCCATTAGCAATCATTGTCAGATGCAGAATGCAAGGTGCTTGGATGTGACCAGCTTGTAAATTAGGGGGTGTCCCTTCCCTTTGATGAAGCTAGATGAATGAAATCGATCTATTGATATCACATTGCTGAATGAAGTTAGATAGGAAGGTAAAGCGGCAGGCCCTGGGTGAACCAAGTCCATGTGCAATTTTTTTTTTTTAACATTTTTTGTATATGAATGCTACAAAGTAATGCCTATAGCAATTCTCACAGTAATGAGCAAAACAGGCAACGCTGTAATCTATAGTCCAAATAATGTGCTCAAGTCAGCTGAGAATAACATCAACAAAGTGGGTCTAAAGTGGAATATTTAAGATCTAATGGCAATCTCTGTTAGACATGCAGAGAATACAGAAGTCTAAAGAGACCATATGTTGCTGTTAAAAAAAAAAAACAACAAAAACAACAACACTAAATTCCCCTTTGTAAAACAACACACCCAAGTTCCACTCCATCAAGAAGGACATTTAGGGTGTTTGCAGTTTTCAGGATTTTCAACGTCTTAAGAGTTTAGACTCTCCCAAATTAGGGCTGAGACTTTTCTGCATTGCCAAATAGGAAGCAATAAAGCATTTTTTCCCCCCTTGGCTTAACCATTTGTGGATGTCACTCTGCATGTGACCCAATCACGGTTTCAATGGCTTATTTTGTTTAATGACTAAAATGGAAAAGTGAGGAAGGCAAAAACAAAAGTCCAGCTTATTTACATGGTTGTTCAGAAGAGAGGGCAATAAAATCCAACGGCATGGAGATATTTTGGTTTTGGTATTGACTTCAAGGTTGGGTAGCACTAACAAGTTTTATAAACCTATAATTTATACTAAGGGAGCCCATCTCATTCAACTCAAAGGTTAAGACTCACATTTAGGAATAAAATTACATCTCGATGGAGCTCGTTGGTTTTGGCATATTGGATTACTACTCTTTTGAATTAAAACTAACCTCCCTTTTCTTTTTAATTTTTTTATATTTTTCTCCCTCCCACCTTTCCTTCCCCCCAGACTGGGAAAGACAAAACTCACAGAAGAGCTCTGTGGCTGGGGGAGAGAGACAGTGTGTCCTGTCTACCTTCCCAAGGCCCATGCATCCTGAGAGGGAGCGGGTCTGCAAAGATGCTGAAATCAAAAGGCCTCTGTTTTCTTTTCAGATAACCCAAGCCCTACCTATCCTCTCTGGTCTCTGTGCCTTCCCAGCATGTCCCTGCCTGAAGCCCAAATAGATTAAGGCAACAACTGGGAAGTGCAGTTAATCCTACAGGACGGCGGCCGCTGTTAGGGCAGGAGTTAAAAAGGAAAATCTCCCAGGCCCTAACGACTGCAGTGATCTGCAGTTCTAATCAGCCCCCATCTCAATCTATAAAAAAGGCAGTCAATGAAACCTACCTTTGCCATATTATCCACCACCAATGAGCAAGAACTGAGCAGCCTTTCTTTGCAGCCTTAGCCAGCCCAGACCACAAGTAGAGCTTTCATACTTTCTAATCCTAGCTTCCAAGTCTGTGAGGTTCTCACATAATACCCAACAGCCTGGAGCAAGGGCCCTCATCCCTGCGCGCTTTTCAGAGACGTGTCATTTCTAACATCAAGCTAATCTATATGTTGCCATGGCTTCACCCTTTATCTGCCTTTACATCTTATGAACTGCATGGATTTACCACATTATTTTTATCTGAAAGACAGAAAATGGTGGTTTTATTGCCATACAATCAGATTACCGCTGCTGGTTCCTCTATGCCTTTTTATCATACTTCAATCAAAAGGGATCAGTTTCTTTATACTCTGCCCTTGGTGTACATCACATCTGTAAAGACCCAGTCTGGGTTGTAATCCCCTTATTAACTATGACCAGGGTTGATTTGCCTAAAAATAAAAGCAAATTGTGTCAGACCCTTTCACTTTGTTTTTGATTCGGAACTACAAAATGGATTACTAAAGAAACCTTCAGAGTTCACACAGCTAGTATAGTGCTGAATTTAAAATGAGAATTAAACAAGTTAAACAGGGGAGGCATGTCAACGGTTTACATCTTCCATCATGGGAGAAGGGCTGAACTGCTTATGTCTTTGTATTCTTTGGCTTTGCAGAGACAATGAAGCCACAGGGGTTTTTTTCCAAGCTGTTCGGAACACGTCCCTTTTGCTATCCTTCCTTCTTTGCTGTTCTTATATTCCTCCCCCTCCCCCATTCCAACTTCCCCCTTAAAAGCAGAGGGGGGAGCTCTCCCCTGAAAGAGCTAATTCCTGACTAGAAGCTTATAGTTCTATGGGTCTGCATATTTTAATCAAAATATTTTAAACAGTTGAACACTCCTCTTTAAGGCTCTGCTCTCCAACACAAAGGGTGAGCTCGGAGGCAAAGCCATGAAGATGTGTAATAAATGACCTGAAAAACAGGTTCTTTATGTCAGCAGCCAAGGAAGGCAGACTCTAGGCAGATATGAGGACCATTTTCATCCTTTTTCTTAAAAGAGCAAGTGTTTTTGTCTAATTTACAGTGAGGTATTTGAAGAATTACATTTTCATGAAACCTTAAAAGAAATACCTTTCCTAATTTTTTTTTTTAATTAGGGCCTACAATCTGTATTTCCTCTTCCCTGCCACTCCCATTTCTATGACGCATCGCTGTAGTCATGCTGGGACCTCAACGAGTTTCCCACTAGGTAAACGCACTCTGAAACATCTTTCTGAGTTAGGTGTCACCCGAAGCTCCTGGGAGCTTCCTGAAAGATCTGCAACAGAAGACAAGGTGGCAAGGACTTAGTTGCTCCAGTTGCAATGTCCGTCTGAAGGCAATTACCTTGCTGATCCACCAAAAGGATTCACTTCAGTAAGTTTACAGATAACAGGCTTTATGAGAATTAATATAAATGTCCCGATTGTTCTTCAGTTGACTCTCCGTATGGAAAAACCATTCCAACTTGTAGTTTTTAGCTGGTCTCCAGCCAATGGCTAATTCACCTGTCCACATACCACAGCTTAAAAGTCAGAAACATCATGAAACCTTGGAGTCATCTGCATTTCTTGGTATCCGTAGGACAAGTGTCAACAGCTATTCTTTGTGAAAGATTTAGAACCAAGTGCTTTACAAATCATCTTAACCCCCAGCTTCTGTTTCTGGGGCTCTAAGTTGCAACTGTTGAGGTTAAGAAGTACAGTCTCTAGACACAAGATTCCCAAATAAATTCTCATTTGAAAAGAAGATGACCAAACACACTGTGTGCTATCAGCTTTAGTTCTGTCTTTTTGTTCTGCCTGGCTCAGTTGTCCTGTAGAACAGCGACAGTCCATTACCTACAGTTTATCATCCTGACAAAATGTGAGGAATGTGGATGTGAAAGCACTAACAATTCCACCCCTGGTGCTTTGAGCTTTTTTTCTCTCTATATTAAACCGACAAGATTAACCCAAACGCAAACTGTGGAGCATAGTTCAAGGGGCTATTCAATCAGTGCTGAATGTGCATTTGTTTACCTACAAAAATAAGAATTTCAGACACAATGGAAAGCAGGCTGGCTTATATATGTTATTGAATGGCCTGTTTAAACAGCACTATCCATTGTAGTTGATTTTATCAATCTCTGACAGGTCTGTATTTATTCAGGGCCTGATTGTGGTAAAGCCCATGTATTATACTCTATCTGGATATTATCCAGCCATTCTTTTGTATCAAGTCAATCAATATCAGGAATTCAGTATTTTGCGGGGGAAAACATTACATGAGAAAAGCAAAATGCTTTGTTAACTAACTGGTATGTGAGGATGTCTGGCAACTCTGGACATAAAAAATTAATAAAAATTAATTCTTGATTAAAATTTTCAACAAAGTCAGTGTAATTCATTCCATAATGCCATACCAACACATTTGCTCACTCTAAAGTACAATTAGTGTTTTTTTTTAAGAGCCAATTATTTTATTTTGGCAAAAATGTCACGCTTGAAAAAAGAATGCTCTACTGAAATGTTAATTAAAAATGGAAGCGAGGCGTTGCAGTTCTCTGCTGGATTAAAAAAAAACAAAACAAAACCATAAACAACTAAAACGGCTACAACTGACCCAACTCTACCAGAAGCTATGGATGCAGTGGATGCAGTGCGATAAGTGAGCTCACTGGCAATGGCTGATGTTTCCGAATGCAGAACTTCTTTAGATTATCACATGCACTCTCCAGGATGGGAGCAGCACACAATGTGATTAAAGTAGTTATGGAGACACTAAATTCACAAAAGACTCTCTGGACCCTGTATTCAAACAGCTGCTGCATGCTCCCTAAGTCGACCACCTGCTAAAAAAGCTGACCTCCGGATGAAACAAATCTAATTACTGATGGCTGCTTCATCACCAAGGAATTGCCCCACAGCTCCCAGGAGCTGACGGGAAACTTCAATGCATCCGATTACCTTTCTGCCACATCATGTTTACTTACTGAAACTTTTCCCTGGAAAATAAATATGCAACTTCCCCAAGTAAAGCAACCACTTGGAACCAGGGGTTTTTCTTTATTCATTCTCAAACTTAGAAAAGGCCCTTTCATATCACTCCTCGGGGAAGAAATCGTCTGATGTCTCAAGCTAGTTTTCAGCTGCACGGTTTAGCCAACCAGTTTTTTTTCCAGGGACACATTATCCAGTTCTCCGGCAAACCATTATCATGAGAATTTTAAAAGAAATTCTACTGCCTAGGGCAGCCAAGGAGGCAGTGCAGGGAGGCAGGCTTCTCTAACATGCAGGGCCCTAGCAGGTCTCCAAGGCTGGCCGCCACTTGGAAAAACAGACTAATCTTAGTCGCCGCAATCGTGAGTAAAGTCACCTCCCCCACTCCCGATTCATTATAAAAAGAAGATATTGATGTCCAAGCCTCAAGATGAAATAATTATTGTTCTACCTTCCCCCAAGTTGATGTTCCTAATCCTCCTCCAGGGTACACACAGACTAACAGTTAATAATAAGGCAAAGATACATATACTGAGCTGAAAGCTGAAGAGGTTAATGGGAATTTCTTTCAACTAGATTTAAATACAAATGTTAAATCTTAATAGGAAAAAAAAAAAATCACCCCCAAAGAGAACCAGTCAGTGAAAGTGCGAAGCGGGGCCGGACAGGCCGCCGGGGGAGGGGCGAGGCCGGCGCGCATTCGGCAGGGAACAGTGACCTCTGTAGGCGCAGCGCGGGCAGCGGCCACGGCCACCCCTGCCGGCTCGCCGCCGGCCTCGCCAGACTCCCGGGGCCCGCACTCCGGAGCGCAGGTCCCTGCTCCTCGCTTGCCTGCACCACCTGGGGCCTCACAGTCCGGTATTGGTGTAAAGGATGCGACTTTATCTTTATCTGCAAATCCAATCTTATATTAAAAATTTAATCCATACCAGAGCAGATTCCAAGGAGGAGGTGGCATTAAGTAACTTTTAAAAACGAGCAGTGTGTGTAAAAGTGCCTTCTAGCGTCACGTAAAAATCTGTTTAAACGGTTTATAACTGTGACGCCTTTGCTCTTGTAACGAAGGAATTCTTGGTTAGCATGTCGGTGAATTTGAAATGCACCACGCCTAATAAAGTGGACACAATTCTTCAGTGAAGATGTGATTTCTAAATCGATGCTTCACCTCTTCACTCCTAAATCCATGCCCTACTTGCTCAACTTCTATTGGGCCACTGATCCTGCTTCTGGTCTCAAATGTTTACCCCCAAAGCCAGCTAATGTCTCCGTACTTTCTCCCCAGTTTCCCAAGAATAAAATTCCATAATTCTGTGAAGTATTTTTTGGCTGTGATTCCAAAGGAGATGATATGCAATGCTGAATGCCCACATGACTTAGGAGTTACGGCCATATATATTTAGGACGGATTGCATTTTCTGAATTCTGAATGTACTGCTGTAGCCCAGATGAAAGTTACTCTTCAGAAGGCCGGGCTCTCCCTTCCATACTGTTTAATAAAAGCAAATCTGAGCCAAAGGATCCCATTTCTAACCAGGGGCCCCAAGGGCAAAGACTTCAGGAGAGTCGGCTGGGAAGGCCTCTAAGCTTTGGCAGAAGGTGTACTAAAGATCAGACTGCACAGAGGTCGGAGCCGTTGGCTTATAAACCAAGGAGAGGCCGACGTGCAGAGGGCCCTTCCGGAGAAGCCGAGGACCGGTCTCCAGGCCGGGAGGAGAGGGCTCGCCTCCCGAATTCTCCGGCGGGCAGAGAACTCCCCGCGCACCCTCGATTTGGCGGCACGGTGCCTAGAGCAGCCGGTTCGGGACGCTACGGGTAGCGCAGCTACCCAAGGTTCCCTCTTCGAGGGTGCGCTCCACTGCCCCGGTCCCGCCACACCCGGTGCCCGCCCGCCAGCCCGCCCGCGGGGCCCCGGACTGCGCCGCCTGCGCCTCCGCGAGTGCAACATCTCCAGTTCTTTCCAGAAACCGCCGATCTCTGCGCGCCGGCCAGCCCCGTTAATGGCCTTGTCCTCCGTCTTCGAAAAAGAGAGTCAGGTATCGCCATCGGACACCTTCCCGGACGTGACACCCGACCCGCCAGGAGCTTTTAGCGCTGGGCCGCGCTTGAGGTAAGAAAGGCCGGGAGGCCGCCCGGGCGAGCCGACGCGCGGGCTGGAAAATCGATTGGAGAGTCCCCACCTAGTGAAATGTGGAGGGGAAAGGGGGGAGGACAAGGGACCGAAGTTCCAGAAATAGGAGCCGAGGTTCCGCGGGCCGACCCTTCTCCCGCCCGCCAGGACGGCACGGCGGACCCCGGGCCGAGGACCTAGCAATACCGCGGACGCCACTTACTTGGAGTTCGAAGAATTCCAATAGATAGGCTCTAAAACTATCGATCTGGAAATCGCAGTTCTGCATAAAACCATCAAAACTCCCCAGCAGTACTTCCACACGGAGTCCCTCCTCACGGCCATGGCTAAGCCACTCCCAGCTCCGCGCACTCCGGGACGCGGAGGGACAGGACGCCGGCCGGCAGCGGCAATCCTCCGGAGCAGACTAGGGGGAAGACTGCAGGCACCCGCAGGCAGCTTCGGGGTGCGCCGCGCAGCTCCAGCGACTGCCGAGACCAGGTGCGCTCGCCCTCCGGGGCCCTCAGGGCGCTGGGCGGGAACGCACACGCGGGGCGCGGCGGCGCGGCGGACTCGGGGCTCCGGGGCGCCGCGCCGGACGCAGCTCGGACGCCCGGCTCCCGTGCGGCTCCAGGGTGCCGGGCCAGCCGCGGCGGGCGGGAGCGGGGCTAGGGGAAGGGCGCGGAACCGGGACACAAAGGCCCGAAGCGAAGAGACGACTCGGCGCAGGCAGGGCGGTGGGGGCTGCGCCCCGAGCGGGGTCGCCTGTGACTATAGATCCAGTGGAGTGGGCAGCGGCCCGAGTGCGCGGGCGCCGCGTCCGCGCGGTTCCATGTCCCGGAGTGCGGAGCGAAGAAGGGCGCCTCCAGGCGCGCAGGAGCCTCCTCAGTCCTCCCAGCTCCCGGCCCGCGGAGCAAGCAGGAGGGAGCTCGGTCCCTGCCGCGGCCGCCGGACGCTCGCGGGCCTTTGTGTGCGGGGAGGGCGCCGGGACCGAATCTGTGCGCAGCGCTCGCCGCTGGCCGGTGCCGCCGTCCCCGCCGAGGAGAGTCCGCGCGGCCAGCGCGCTGTCAGAGCGCTATAAACGTGGGGCTCCGCCCCGCAACGTGAAGCCCATTGGCCTGTCGCGAGGCAGCCGCGCATTGATTGGGCAGCCGGCCCGTCCGTCTGTCGCCCCCGCCCGGTACTGGGCGCCGGGAGGCGGGGCTCCGGCTGACAGGTGAGCCCCGCCCCCGGCCCTCAGAGCTTCTCCGCGGAGCCACAGACGGGAAAGTAGCGTCTTCGAGCCGTGCACAAGGGCGCCCCCGGTGAGGCGGAAGGCCTTCCGGACGCCCTAGAGACGTTGATATGTAGGTACGGCCAAGTGTGGAGAGGGGGACCACGAGTGGCCACCTGTGTCCCTGCCCGCCCGCGCGTGTCGCCGCGCCCGGCAGTGCCTTCATGGCCCGCAAAAGTCCGAACATGAACAGGTAATCTAGACTCGCGCTGAGCCGAGGCCATGGGTTTCCTTGAGTTTCCCTGTGTATAGGACTAACTTACACGCACACGCACCCGCCGAGTCCCGGCTCCCTCCGCGGTTCCCCACCATGCCTCCGGTGAAAGGTTTCTCACTTCATTTGGGGACCAAGCAGCTCGTCCGGCCCTGTCAGTACGGCTAGGAAATGTAAAGCGACTCCAGGGGCCACGGCGCAATCCGCAGCCCATCACCGGGGCGTGCGCGTCTTCGCTGTCCACTCCTCACACTTTCTCCGCGACTCTCTTCCGCCCTTCACTGCCCCGGAAAGCAGCGCCTCCCAAGCCTCCAGCGCACACATGCCGGCGGGGACGACTTTCCTACTAATTTGGCTTCCCAGAGATTCTGACGCTTCCAAGGTGACCGAGAATCTAGGAGGTTGCGAGGACATACATCGCGTGTGATGTAGAGATCGGTGCGTGTGCTTCTTATTCAGTGTCTACGGACCCAAACGCAGAGGGGGCAGGAATCATCACTTTCTCCGCTAAGCGCTTGACCAAAGCACACTGACGAGCTCCAGCAACCACGTCAAGAACTTCCACGGACCCACAGCGCCCACTAGCGACCACTTTTACTTCCCCGCATCTCCAGATCACAAAGGTCAACCTACTCGGATCCAAAATCCTGCAGAATCTAATCAAGTCAGTCTTCTAAAATGCCCGACTCTAGGGAGAACATGGTAGAAACAAGGTAGAGTACAAATTTAGCTCACAGCTTTAAAAATAATTAAACAGAATAAAATATGTCGTGGGCTCACAACTTTTTTAATGGTGTCCACATCAGGGTTTGTTTCAAACGCAGAGAACTAGAAGGTTCCTACAAATTCTATTTTTAAACCAAATTATGCACTAGATTTAAAAGAACACTGAGTTTATACACTTGTTTTGCTTTCACTCTTCACTCTTCTTCGTAACAGTTTGTGAGGACTTTGATGCTGCTTAAGTTTTTGGAAATATGATGTTTATCAACCAGCATGTGAAAAAAATTGTAAAGACTAACGTGTTAAGGCAGAAAACATTAAGGCATTCCAAGTACTAAATAAATAATTCCAAATAGATCTTTAAGACACATAAAACTTCATTTTTTTTGTAATTACTAGTTTTAAATAAGCTTTAACTTGATTATTTTAATGGCTCAAACATGACATATCAACTTACTTAGAAGATTCCCAGAAAAACCTAAAAGGGACATGCATGATGACTTGCAACTTCACAAAGGTAAAAAAGGGTTGGTTTTTAATATGCTTAAAGAAATCACTTAAGGAATTCATTCAAATTAAAGAGCTTAAAAGAACTGAGTATATACATGCACTGTTCATGTTTACCAAACTTGAATTGTGACCTATTAGCTCACTAACATCCTCTTCTCCAAGTAAACCAGAGGAAATACAGGAAATTTGCATTGTCTGAAAATAACTCAGCTTCCAAAAATAACATTTCCAGTGTATCAGATATTCTCACATCCAAAGCATTTCACTTACAAAAATAATGTGCATACATAACAAAAATCTGATGCAAAGATTTCAGCAGTATAGCTTTAAAGTGTGGAGAATATACAACTTATTTTCAGTATAAATTTGATGTCAGACTATGTGAAAACCAAGAGCAATAGCAAACAACTTCAAGATGTCAATGTTCTACTACTGTTTAGATAAGTAATCGTTAAATAAAAGCATCACTTCAAGCCACTTTTATCTACTATATGCACCATGCCAGGCAAAAAGTTATTTATACTGGCATGTACAAAAGACAAAGCAAAAATTCTGAAACGCCCAAACCAAAAGGCAATCACATCAATATAATACCTTTTTGTATTTGGACTTAATTTTGCAATCAAATTCTTAAAAAAAATGGATTTTTGAAAATATACAATTTTGCCAGAAAGTATTTAACCCCACATCGAAAAGTGAGTAATTTCAGTAGGAATAAAAACTTAAGTTTCCTAAAGAAGAATTTTCTAAAAATCAAATTAATGAAGATTTGCCAATTTCAAAGATACACTGTAGTCAACTGTAAATATTAGTAAGTTGAATGAAGTGGCAAAAATAACAGTTGAGTAATTCCAGCTTAAGAGTGAAATCAATTTTGCCTCCCCAACATGTATCTTACTAAACCAGGCAAGCTCTTACCCTTTTGACTCCTAGTCATGTTTTGGTCTTTAGACCTTTTGATTATTTTTTATATGGTATTCCATCAATTCTAAGACAAGTACTTTCTGGGCAGTGCTCCTAACTCAGTGGCTACAGCAACAGCCACATATAGTTGGCGGGTTCCAACCCAGCCTGGGCCTGCCAAACAATGACAACTACAACACCAGAACAGCCAGACATTGTAGTGGGTGCCTGTAGTTCCAGCTACTTGGGAGGCTGAGGCAAGAGAATCACTTAAGCCCAGGAGTTTGAGATTGCTGTGAGCTATGAGGCCACAGCACTCTACCAAGCGAGACATAGTGAGATTCTGTCTCAAAAAAAAAAAAAGAAAGAAAGAAAGAAAGAAAGAAAGACAAGTGACTTCTATAAAACAAATTTTTATCGAAATGTTAACTTTATGGAAAAAAAAAACTCTTACAGTTAATATGTTAAGTGTTGTCCAAGCCATGAACTTTCTATGTAGCTGTAAGCTTCTAAACTTGGATACCTTTTGTTTCCTGGCAAATTTCATACACATTTTTAGAAGTTTTCAGCAAATCACATTTGCCCAACGTATCCTTAAGGATACAACTTTCTTAAAATCAGCTTCACCATACACTCCTCTTCTACCTATCTGCTTTAAAAATTCAGATTATTACACACAGAAGCATTTTATACTACAGCTTTGTTTGGCAGCAAAAGTATTACATCAGGCCCTTGGTCAAAAGAGAAACATTTTTCCCTTTGTGAAGCTTGGTGACCACTTATGCTTTATAAACTCTAAAAACATATTTCTACCAAAGTAAAGTACCCTATTTCCCACTAGCAGTCATTTAAATATCCAGCTCAACCTATCACTTCCTCTTCAGTATTACTACAAAAACAGCACACAGAGAAAGAATACAGGAATGGCTCCACCCAGCATGGGTACCTGGCATGAAAGCTCATTTCCTTATTTATAAACCAAGAGGTTCTAAAGGACCAAACTCCAGGTATCATTCCAAGGTGAGTTACATAGTTGGTGGAGATAAAGGAGCAGCTAGCAGCTAGCTGTGCACTGTTCTGTTATAACTCATTCTAATACTTTAACCTCTCCCACCAAGATGCCTCTTTTATGGACTGAAAAAGATTGTACACATGTGAACATTAGTAAATTATTTGTTATAAATATACTTAAGAAAAATTACTGATGACAGTGATAAAAGTGATGAACAGATCTATTCTGGATCTAACACAGCCATTTTTGCCCCTCTCATTATACCACTTGACAATAAAAGGTTTAGTAGCACTTAAAAACCAACTGCATTTATGTAATCCTTTGTTAACTTTTTATTCTACTTGTCATTTAATATAAACATTGTGAAAAACCTAGAAAATAAAAACTCATGCAAATGTATGCAAGTTTACAAACTCATTTTATTCTCACCCTAACACACACAGGTCTGGTAATTAAGTTGTGCCAACCTTAGAAAACAAACTGACACTATAGGATACATATACATTTTGGATGAGAGTGAAACTGCTGGATCACTGTAGCTATTACCTAATAAAAGACAGATTTTATTTTTAAATACAAAAAAATACAACTGTCCGACATCCTCTGGTCAACCACTGGAGCCTCAGGAACTTTAACAGTGATCTTTAAATACAGCTTCCAATGAAATGTCAAAAAATTTGTAAACCCAAGAATGACTTATAAAAGCATATTTTCACTACATTTGCCAGGGCACATAAATAGGTGCCAAAATAAGCATTCTGACTTGTACTACTTTTAAAACCAAAGTTCCAAAGAAATACTTTGTAATATGGAGCTAGTACACAAACACACAAGATCCTAAGTTTATCTCAAGTCTTTTGCATCCCCCCTTCAATGGCTTCCCAGCACCAAATCAGTTGCTCCAGTAATTATAAACACACAAAATACATTAGAAACTCTATAAGTTTATCATCCAAGGATCTCTAACAAACTGGTCAACACATGGGAGTGGTCCACAAAAGGAACTAGACCTACTGTACTGAAATGTACATGTAACGCATGTCCTATTTATGAAAATTAGGCCAAACTAAGGAGGCGGTCAGTGTAGGGAGGCAGTCAACTATGGAGGTTCTACTGTACGTAATAGATCAGGTAATATCTAATTATCTTAAGCAATAGTCAATCTGCTACAAGATGTATAGTGCAGTGTATTAGCAAATACAGATCTTCCAGGTTAACTGCACCATTACCTCCTCCACCATCACGGACAGATGAATGTCCCACCACCAGAATAAATTAAAAATAAAAAATTTAGGCAAAATATTACCAATAATACACTCAATAGTGAAGGAATGAAGACCACTGTTAAACGGCAATTTACAGATGAGAAAGTGGGGCCTACTGCTTGTACTTCAACACCCATCCTAGACTTCTAGATTGGTTTCACCTTCAGTAGTCCTTTCAGGTCTTTTCACAAGTAACACTCTAATATTTCAGTGTTCACAAGACTGTTCTGGAGGAGGTAGGTAGTCTCAAAAATTATAATGGTCTGTCTTTAGCATTTCTCATGGCCAGTAACACAGAAAAGGATGAAAGGTTGTGGGTGTAAAGCAGTAGAAAATCCAGACAACTGAAATCAGACACTAGCTAACAGCTTTGGAGCAATGGCAGTTAAGTGACAAACTGAGATTTCTTAACATAAAAATGAAGCACTAAAAGTGATACATAGAATTCAACAACCTAGGATTCTGTGATTCAGAAAATTAAAAAAATACAGACCATGGAAAATGCTTTTAAGATACTGCTCATCTAGGAAAGGGAGTCATCTAAAAAAAAAACGAACACACACAAGCACAAATAAATGACTGAGATAACTGGGAGCACAAACAACCTAATTTGCTCTATCTTCATGAGGGAAATGTGGTAAATCTCAACATAAAACCCCTCCCCCTATTTGAAGCATTAAAGAGTACTCACACCAAGCTAATTTAAAGGTTTAGTTTGTATTATACAATTGGTTACTTCTTCAAACTCCACAATATAAATGGCAATAGCTACATATTTTAAATACTGTCATAAAAATAAACAAAGTCATTAGTTAATTCTATAATGCATTAATAACCTAAAAAACAAACTATGAATAAAGGCATATTTAATAAATTAGGGAACATTTTAATTGCTAATAAATTGGGAGAAAATTTTAACTTTTGTAATATATACAGAAAGGCAGCGGAAACAAAACAAATTACTACATTGTTGCACCACAGAAAAGGCTGGGGTGCATAATATTAACAAGTACATCCTCTTTTCTGTAGCCTGGCAGACTAATAATTACCAAGTACAGGAACAATTTTTAGTATGTTGAGTCTCTAACAGCAAGCATATACTGTAATGTCATTAAGCAACTTACTGTGACTTCATACCATATGTGGCAGTAAGAAATTTTTAAAAAATTAAAAGGCACGCATAAGCTGATTTCAAATATTTGAAGTCCAGGTTACTCTCTTTAGATACAATGTTTAGAACACTTGTTTTGCAAAACAATTTTTAAATAAACATTTCCAAAAACTTGAATACAGAACTTAGGAACAATGAATCTGCACCGAAAAAAAAAATTACATTAGAAAAAAAGTGTAAGTGTCACAAAATAATTAGAGCTAACCTAAACTTAGACGTAAAAAAGAATTTGGTAGACAACTTATATTCTTTAATAAAATGAATTATTTTAGAGTAATAGTGTGTTTAGTTCTCACTACAGTTCATGCCTATTTAAAATTCTATCTTTAAAGATATTTAAACTGATTTTATTATTCTTTACCACAATTACTCATTGAAGAGCTCAAAACTTGAAAAGCAACAGCATTTTTCTTAGCATGCACACACAAAATAATCTACCATTTAGTCATTTCATTAATGTTTTTCAATACTAAATGATCAAATTGTTTCAAAAATCTTGGGGAACATCATTCTCTACTTGATGACTTGTTTATGCATCTTAGGTAGCAACTGAATAAATGCTTTAATACTAGTAGACTTAAAACAAACATACGTAGGGATAAATGAAGCAGATTCTAGTGTATAAAACAAAAGTCATCCAGAAAATTCCACATGCAAAAAACTGATAAAGGCTTGAATGTGTTTGTCCCAAAACTAAACATGCAAGGACACTACACTGGGGATGATCTGGCCACCTTCACCTTTTTACGAAAGCATGAAGCTAAGTTCTTCCTGATGGCCCACTCTGAAAATGATCTAAAATTCCATAAATTTAAAATTCTTTAAATTTTTTAGAAGAATTTTCTAGTCTTTATTAAGTAAAATTTGTGTTGATAATACTTGTATCAACACAGAGGCACAGGTTTGAGTACTTAACTCTGAGCGGTTAGTTTTTCTTAAAATATTGATGTCATAATTGCTCTATCAGCTTAAAGCTGATATTTGTAAAAATAGCCATTAGTTACTAATTCACAAGTATATTTAATGTACATATAAACCCTACGTTAAAAATATAAATGAGAGGAAATACAGTATCGTTTCAAGACTTCTAAAACCATCAAAAAGCCACCCTCTAAGACTTAACATAACTTTAAAAAAAATTACTTAAACATATGAATTTAAGACTTGACTTTATTCAGCAAAATCATTTATTTACACAATGGGGAATGCTGGCTTGATTTTGTCAATGAAATAAAACAAAATTGAACAGAGACAATACTGAACTGTATATATATATTTTGTATCAGAGTTGACCAACGTTTCCTTACCTGTATCAGGAACATCAAGAGCAACAGTATCACAAGGACACTGGTTTAACAATATACCACATAGGTCCAGTAATACCCTGGGAATTTTCCAATGCAATCACCAACTTTTCCTTTTTTTATAAATATATAAAAAAACAAAAAGCAGAACCAGCATTTTGATGTAATAAACAGAGTATAACTCTGAAGTCAATGGGTCAGTAAAAACCTTATCAGACCATCCATAGTTTACTAAGTGATCTGCTCTTTTTCAGATCACAAATACAGAATCCAAACAGGTGAAAAATATATCACTTTTTAGAAGACAACAATGATCTGATAAGGATTTGACTTAATGGAAGGGGGAAAAAAAGGAATTGCAGAGCATAGCCCCTATTAGAACAAGCTAACTTTCCAGATTGTACAAATTAAAAAAAAAAAAAAAAAAAAGAAACAAAACAAAAAAACCACTTCAACATGAAGCTACCATACAAAGTTTTTCCATTTTTCTTGGTAAAAAGTTCAGAGTTTGCATTTAATCCTGGGTTTTTAATGAGAAGGACAGTTTAGGCCTGGATTTTCCCTTGCCCAAGATAATTTTTTGTTCTTCTTTTTGTTGACGCTGTCGCTCTTGCTCTAGTTTCATCCTTTCCTCATGAATCTTTCTTTGTTCTTCAACAATTCTCAACTGTTCTTCAGCCTGAAAATTGAAATAAGATTATATGAATATACTAAAGCATCATGTGTCCCTTGAAAATATGTACATCATACCAGTAAAATTTACATACCAATAAAATTTGAAAAATGCAAATGCAAAAAAGGATAAAAATTAGGACTTTCTATGAATTCTGTCCTTTATTGTAATATTTCGAGTATCCAGTGAGAACATAATCAATGTGAACATACAATATATCATATTCTGATCTGGGTAACTACAAAACACTATCTAATCTCAAATGACATTGGTATAATTACTTTCTTTAGTCTCAAGCAACCAGCTCCTGCATTCTCCTAGAGAAGACCTTCCTTCTTCACCAAGAAAACTGAGGCCATTCTTATAAGGAAGTCTCTCTCTCCTTCCTGCCTCCCGGAGACATGATACCCACTATTCTCAATTATCAACCAGGAACAATTTTATCCCTCTCTCCCAGAGACATTAGACGTTATGTGGAAATGATTCTAAGGATGGCTCCAGACATCTTATGGGCACAAGATAGAGAAAAGGGCACTAGGAGACACCCTACAATCCTCAAGACAGTCTCACAACAAGGAACAACCCATCCCCAAATATTACAGTGCTGAGGTAGAGAAACCCTGTTCTCAAACCCGTGAACTTTTAATCTGTTATGAGGAGTTGTTCTTTTATCCCTCTGACCTTGATGTTAAAAAATTCACTACACCCTTTGAGATGCTTACCTCAAATTCCTAATTCAAAGTCAAATTTTAGGTCATTGCTTCCATTTCCATTATTCTGCTGAAATTATTTTCTAGATGGTCAAAAACTAGGAATAAATTCAGTGACCTTTCTCTTTATTTGAACAAATTCCTGTTCACTTACGTATCTTAAATTTTTTTTCTCCTCCCACATAAGCTGTGCTACAAACACTATGGTTCTCCACCTGATTACTTCTTTTGTCTCCATTGGTAATTTTTTTAGTAGAATGCAATATGACTGGATGCTAGGCTTTAAAACACAAGAACACAGGAAAGGTAATGGATTATGGTATGTAACACAATTATGTTTTATATTTAAAAAAGGAAGAAGATAAAGAGGTTTAAGAAAGCAATATGGGGTAGACTGCTGGGTGAGTCTACCCCTTTTTCTTTCGTAACATTTATAGCCGACCCCTGGACATACCTGCTACCTGGGAGATCTAGGGTCTCTTCAAAATTCAACATGTTCTAAGATTTAAATTCTTCCACCCTATCCTTAAAATAAATCCACTGTTGGGTGGTGCCTGTGGCTCAAAGGAGTAGGGCACCAGCCCCATATACCGGAGGTGGTGGGTTCAAACCCGGCCCTGGCCAAAAGAAAATAAATAAATCCACTCTTTCTATGCAGTCAGACCTAAAATCTGAGACCTAAATAGGACGAGATAAGCAGCTACAAGGATCAGATCAATGTCAGACAGAAGGGAAAAAAGAAGTCATGGTAACTGAGATTAAAAATTCAAAGGTTAGAATGGGCTTTCTCAACCCTGGCACCCAAATTGTTTGCCTTCTTCCTCTGAAACAACAAAACAGTCATCAAGTTTATTAATTCTTCTTTTATATCCTCTGTCTAGAATTAATTTTTCCTATCTATTGGGACCATACCAGTTGAGGGCTGCACATTCCTTGCATACCTAAAATGGTCTGTTTCCAGTGTGCCCTTCACTCCGTGCTACACATACTCTATACATACTGTTAGACTCAGACTCCTTTCTTCACCATCACTCTCTTGCCCTCAAATTTCCAACGTCTTTCACTATTCACAAAATACAGTTTAAGTTCCTAATTTGGCTATTTAAAACTTAAGATTTCCTGGCTCAGTGCCCATAGCACAGGGGTTAACAGTGCAAATCACATACACCAGGGCTGGCAGGTTCAAACCCAGTTGGGCCAGCTAACCAACAATGACAACTGCATAGCTGGGCGTTGTGGCAGGTGCCTGAAGTCACAGCTACTTGGGAGAATGAGGCAAGAGAATCACTTAAGCCCAAGACTTTGAGGTTGCTGTGAACTGTGATGCCGCAGCACTCTATTGAGGGCAACATGAGACACTTTCTCAAAAAAAATCTTAAGACTTCCTATTTTCTAGCTCCAATTCTGTTCATAACAACCATCCTTTTACAATATCCTTGCTATCTTTATCCCCCTCCCTTTGCTCACACCACTCTTTCCTTCAACTTTTATTAATCATGTAACAGAATTATCTGCTTCTGATCATCTCTAGTAAATTCATGTGCCAATTACTTTATCCAATTTTAATAAATCATCACACAATTTGGGTAAGAGCTCAGTGTGTCCAACTCAATCAAGGCATAGTAAAGATTCTTCATGTGTGTGTGGACGTGCGTGGTAAACTCCTGATAATATAAACACTCAGACTCACCTTTTCCCAAGGTCTAACCAGATCCTAACAAAGCATACTAGAACGTTAGGGAGTAAGAGTGAAAGGACATAAAGTAGTACATCATAACCTCAACCACAAAAAGAAATCTAATTATAGAAATGCCACTTTTTACCCTTTCAGACTGACAGAAATTCAAAAGTGTGATAGCATTTTGGTATGGTTTAAATATGTCCCCCAAAGTTCAATCAAGCATTGGAAACGTAAATGCCACACTAACAGTATTAAGAGGTGATCAGGGTAATCAGGCCATGAGGAGTTAATCCATACTCATGAATGGATTAATGCTGTTATCAGCATTAATGGGAGTGGGCTCTTGACAAAAGAGATCCGATCAGCCACCATTTCTTCTTTCTCCTGTCCTCTCTCAAGTTCACTCACAATGTAATGCCTTCCACAATGGGAAGACCCTCATCAGACGCAGCATCATACCCTTGGACTTCTCAGCTTCCAGAACCCTGAGCCAAACTGACTTCTGTTTTTATAAATTACTTAGTCTCTGGTATTCTGCTATAGCAGAAAAACATACATGCTATCTTATAAAGATCACTTTGACGTTATCAAAATTGTATCTTTATAATGATTAAATCCAACGATTTCCTGGATATTTCTTTTGCATATGCAAAACTAATCCATTTGTAAGGCAAATGTACAACTTAGTTTATAAAAAGACAACCCTAAAAAACCCAAATATCCACCAATATGGACTGATATAAAACCATGAAGGATCTATAAAACAGAATTTTACATAGTTGTTAAAAATAAAACCAAAAAGGGGGAAAATAAGGGTAAATGGAAAAATCTCCAAGTTACACTTTCAAGTAAAAAAGCAAAGTAACAAACAGCAAGTTAAAGGGAGTCCCCAAGTTAAAACATATGATGTGTATTATACCACTCATACTTATGAACGGAGGCATTACAGGTAATAGGTAAATGTATCTGTTCCAACTAACATATAAATTCAATTTACGAACAAAACTCCAGAAACTATCTCATTCTTTTTTTTTTTGTAGAGACAGAGTCTCACTTTATCGCCCTCGGTGGAATGCCGTGGCGTCACAGCTCACAGCAACCTGCAACTCCAGGGCTTAAGCAATTCTCCTGCCTCAGCCTCCCAAGTAGCTGGGACTATAGACGCCCGCCACAATGCCTGGCTATTTTTCTGTTTTGCAGTTCAACAGAGACCAGGTTTGAACTTGCCACCTTTGGTATATGGGGCTGACACCCTATCGAGGAGCCACAGGAGCCACCCAGAAACTATCTCATTCTTAACCTGGGAACTGCCTATATTTGAAGATAGTTGTGTGTTACTGATGCTTATTCAAAAATTAAACAAGTCTGCCAAAAAGCTAACTCAAGTCGTTACATTTGGATTAATTCTTGTTTGACCTTACAAATCAAGTATGAGTATTGGTTAATTCCTTTTCATCTCCTTAATGGACACACCAAGTATCTTAATACACAATGCGGAAGTGAATTAGGAGGAGGATGAACACAGAGAAAATGAAAACAAGGCACAAGTCTTTTAGGAAGCAGACTAGAACAACAGTAAGCACGTGGAAGTACTTGTTTTAGAAAACAGTGATAGAAGTGGGTGAGAAGTTTGTGCGGAAAGCCGAATATAAAAAAGACAGGTTGGTAAAGAAAGTAGACCAGAATGGGGAAGGAAAGGAGGAGATTTCTTAAACATTATAACCATAAAACAAAACAAAACAACACAATGATTTTCTTACAAACCAACTCCCTACTTACAAAAAAAAGAGACATAAGACTATTTACACAAGTAGAATGAAGTATAGTTCTAATAAATTCCTCAAAATATATCCCAACCTCAATAGAGAAGCAAAGAAATGCACCCCTCTCCCATGCAATTATGTCAATTATCTCATGCACCCATTACCAAATATTTTCATAGTATTGAGATGTCCTTGTTTCCACAATGAACACATCAAGAGCACCTAATGCCTTCTCTGCTTCTTCACCAAATTGCTTTTCTCAATGTAGATTTTGGTGAATAATAATGCTTGGCATTCCTTGCTTTCCCTCACCTACTGAAGGCTAGAATGCTTCCCATTATTCTTGCTTATCGCACAATTAACAATGAACTGTCCACATCTTTAGCATATCAAGTAAACAGAATTATTAATTCAATAAGACAAATCAACATGACTTGATATACATATACCTGTAATGCCCCATGCTGTCTACAACATTCTATTACAATCCCCTTCCTTTCTCAAATAACTAATATTTTAACAGGACTTTCAATACAGTAGAACCTGTTCTACTGTACATATGATCTCTCAAGGATCTGTAACAAACTGGTCAACATACAGAGGCAATCAACACAAGGAACTTGGCCTACTATACTAATACATGCATGTACGTTCCTATATAGCTTTTTTTAGAGAATGCCATACAAAATTACACAATCAAAACATAATAAAATCATATATACAGCATTATACAAATCAATAATTTACTATTTTCTCATGGTTTAATCTATCTTTCTGAAAAAAAGGGTCAATCTTGATCAGTTTCTTATTCTTACTATAACCATTGAGTGGAGAAAGCACTCTCCATGATGGCTACACTACTCAGCATACCTAGACATTTTTTCTATAGCAAATAACTTCAACTGCATTATCATTTGCCTGACAACTACTTTGTTTAGAATCTCTGCAATTTGTGTGTCATCCTCACTTGCTTCTTCCACTTCATCAGCTATTTCACATACTTTCATGCTGATCTGTATTTCAGTCTTATAGTTTGGAAAACTCCTGGATCAGGTTCATTACAGGTTGCAACCTCATCATCTACTGTAACAACATCTACACCTTCAAAGTCTGCTATAGGAGATGGACTGTTTGATGGAGCACAAACATCACATTCTTAGGTTGTGATAAATCCAACTTTCTTGTGTAACACTTCTGTATCGTTTCTGGCTGAACTTTATTCCAAGCAGAACTGATGTAGAGGATGGCATCTAGAGCATCAACTGATGTAATGGAAAGTTGCTTCTGGAGGGTCTGTGTTTTAGTAATGACCCACTGCAGGAGCTGGCCTAGGGAGTATATTTTAAATGCTATGATGATGGCCTTACTCAAGTGGTTGGACTTCTGAGGTAATGTTTGGAGGCAAAAATTTCAGTGTCACATTTGTGAGATGATTCACTTATAGTGGCCAGAAGAGTTGTCTACTGTCTGTAGAATAGACCATTTCTTCTTTATTTCTCATTCAACAATCCTACTCACTTTTCAAATAGAGCACTGGTCATCCATGGGCTTCAGGTTCTTGAATGCACATGAATTTGCTAAGTTACCACTCAGTAAGCAAGGGCCTTATCCTTTATCCTGTTAAGTTAGCACAAAGCAGAATTGAGAATCATTCTTTAGAAAGTTTCCTGCTCTTGTATTTGTCACCCCTCATGATAAGGCTCCTGTCAGGCCATCACCTTGAAAAGGAGCCTGCACTCGGTTGAAGATGTTGTCATCTTTTAAGTCTCTGAACAAATCTGGAAACTTTGATGAACTTCCACAATTTCTACTGGATCTTTAATGGATTCACCACGCAAGACTTTCTGGGAGATCTGTGTTATACAACCACTTGATGCTTGTAAATCTGCCACCTCAAATTCCTATGTGAACTTCTTAGATCACTGGCCCAGAGATTCAGGCATTAACTGCCCTCATTTGTCTAACCCAGCTTACGTGGCTTCCCTGATGTCATCAAGGGAAGTTTTCCTCCTTTTCTACTGTATGTCTCCTGTAAGTCTCCACTTTCTTCGCCATATCTCTCCAAATACTCATGTTTACATTTTTGGATGTTGTTTACTACGGTCTTACCAACACCAAAATGTTCCGCCATCTTTCTTTGGCTGCTGCTTTCCTGAAAATGTATCAGTCTTTCTCTTTAATGTCAGCTCTTTGAGTTCCTTCCTTTGCATCATGATCTCAATTAATTGTAACAAGTTTTAGTAATTGTAGGATGTACCTACAATTCAGACCAGTCCTTCACATTGCATAAAACCTTCCACAACACATGATAAATAATAGGACCTAATCCAGCATGTTGCAATAATAAAACATGAAAAAATAATTTATACTAAAGAAAAAATACAACTAAGGGATGATGACCATACTTTCTACCACTTGATATACAGTTTACTTAACTGATCAAGATACAAAGTGCAAATTAAAATTGTGTGTCACAGCCCAAGCAGCCATGTATACAACTTACAGAGATGGTTAATGTAAGTATACAGAGGTCAGTCTTCCATTGAGTATATGTGGTGCATGTCCTATCTATGAAAATTAAGGCAACTGAAGGAGATAGTAACGCAGGGAGGTCGTCAACTTCTGTATTTCCCTATAAACATGTGTAAAGATTAAAGAACAAGGCTCAAAATTGAGATGAAGAGGAAGGAAAAAAGAAAAATGAAAGAAATATCAATTTGTGCCTTGCCAACCTACACAGTAACATTTTTTTGGTCTCACCCTACACAAAGAATACTTTACCTGCCAGACTGTGAGTACCCACAAAACCAAGTAAACCTGTTCTCCAGTATCAACCATTACCTATGCATCCAACTTTACTGAACACAGTAAGCAATGCTTTAAGTATATTCAAATTCTTACCAAACTTTACCAAATTCAAGCCTCTTTTTCTCTAAGACATGTTTTCATTGACATTTATCAATATGCCATCACAATATAGTCTATCAGATCAAACCTAAATCTGTGTGCCCTAACAGTGATAGTGTTTCCAAGTGGTCCAGAGACAAGTCTGAGTTTAAAGACTGTCAATACAAAGTACAAATGGAGAATGAGTGTTTAGAAGCTTTTATAGCAATGTGACTTCATTTTTCTAGCAATTCATGTCAATTCTATTTGGCAAAAGTAGCTATAAGATCTGATAAACTGGGACTAAAAAACAAAAACTGCCCATTCATTACTGTTGGAGAAATACTGCTCCACATTATGTTCACCATATGCCCAGTAACCAGAAGTTTTGTTTTCATGATTCCTGTGAGTAAACAAAGAAGAGTGCTAGATATAAGGAAGCCAAGATGTCCCTTGCCACCGCAGGTCAGAGGGATCAACACCTGGGTGGAGTACATTAAGCTGAGGAGCTTCTACATCAACCACAAACTGAACCCACCATAGATATCCCATCTCTTCACCATGTCCTAAGAGAAAATTTGAGTTCTACCTGCTTGGTAATTTTGCTTCAATTTTAAAACTATCAATCATATTTCCCTTCTCTTCTGGAATCCCCAGGCCTCACAAACCAGACTGTATTTACCCCTCTCAAAGCTAAAACATCAAAACTCAAATTATTTTCCCTCTTACTTCTTCCTACCTGCACTAATTTTCTCTTATACAGAATGACTAAAAAAGTATTACTGTATCTTATTCACAAGCAATAACTCTTCCACTTCACATTTATACTGTTTTTCCTACCCAACCAAATTTTAAAATCTAACTTTAAGAAAGAAGATTTATGAACTTCCAATGCGGGTAACATTCTAGGACAATGACATGTACTAAGAATCTACTCTGCCATGTTCACTAACTTATCTAGGATATTTCCAGTATTGTCTCCTACCTGGGGTACACTATCTTTTCAGATCATGATCTAGAACCAACTGCTCCATGTTAACTTTTTGCATTCTTAGCAATTATAGGACACATTACCTATGGTCCTCCTTCACTCCTACTCCTAAAAGGGAGTGGATCAGATCTTTTAATGTGCATTTATAAACAAAGCTGCAGAATTTTTTTTTTTTTAAATCACATTTAAGTGGAGCTTATAACTTGCTTTTTCCCCCAGCCAACAAAAGACCTTCCTTCCTACCTGAGTACTAAATACCCCTTATAGTACCCACTGCTAAGTAAATTTCCTTCCACCTAATTTCTGTTCTTACTTTCAGGTAGCCTTCTTGTACACCAACCACCTTCATGGGAGGAAAAAGTTTTTCCTTATGATACCTGACTATCCTTATTTGTGTTTTAGGATATTGTTTTGTATCCAGTCCTTTAATCTAGGTTTTCTTCTTTTACATGAGACTTCAAAAAATATTCCTTAAAAGACCCTCAAGAAACCGAAAGCTTTATTCTATTTTAAAAATACTAGCATGTGCTTAAAAAAAGAACAAGAAATACAGAAAAATACTATAAAAGAAAACTGGAAGAAGATACAGAAGTGATAAATTTCTTTTTATTTTAAATTGCCTCAACGTTCTTATAAGGCTCCTTTATTACAATTTCGAAGTTGCTCTACATCACCTTCATTTACACCTTTATCATACAATTACCCAAGTCCCTGTATTTCTTGTTAGATTATAAACTAATCTATTTCCTACTTCCTAGAAAGAAATAGGAAATAAAATTTAAATTCTGATACACGTACTATCAAATATATAGTATGTGCTTATTCTACTTAGTCATTGGTAACAAGGCAACTAACACAAAGTGAAATGCTGTGTTAAATGTCTCCAAACTTTTGTTGCTATTATTAGTGTTTTTAATCATAGGATAAATGTAAAGGAGGTTAGAACAGTAAAAACTGTGAGAAGGCAAATACTATAATTTCCCCATGTTTTAAACCACTGTGAATTCTCTCCGAATTAGAGATAAAAATCTAGTCAACAATTCCTACTCTTGCCTCAAAGCCTTTAAAAGGCCCAGAGAACCCTAAAAAAAAAGTCACATTATACAGCACAAAATCTGAAAAAAAAAAAGAAAATAATAATAAAGTAAAGCAAAATGCAAAAAATGCTTTTCACATGTGTTTTATACTCACCAGCTTGGCTTGTGCTTCTGCAATTTTTCGGTTATTCTCTTCTAGTATTCGTTCTAGCTCCTCACGTTTTGCACGTTCTTCCTCCTAAAGGGGAGGACATGTTCAGATGTTAGAAAAACAAAATGTTTATTTTTATTGATAAATACTTACTAATCTTCCTCTGAACTTTTTTGGTCTGACTTACAGGGCAGCTTTACAGCTACCTTCTGTCTGATAAATGATAAAACTGTGCAGCCACTAACATTGGTTTCTAGCACTAAATTTAAATCATCCCTCCCAGTCCAAACAGCAACCAACTAAACCCTCCCTAATGATAGTTTCCTGGATATTATAACTAATACTTTAATATCACACAAATCAACAAGGACAACTACAAAACTGGATAGTATTTACCAAATTAAAAAAATAATATATAAAATATAAATAAAGTGAATATTTGTCTCACCAATTATGTATACCTACGTATTCTTTACCTATACTCCTTTAATCAGCATTAAAAGTTGAATATTTACTGTCTTGTCCAGTGTCCTGCAGAGTGTGCTCCTCGGCTGCCATACGCGCCAGCTTCCTCTTTAAAATGATTTGTACTGTTAGCTTGGCAATACCTGCATCAGCAGCTCAACCATTTATAAAGAAACAACATACAAGGAAGGCTGAGCTGAGGAATGCAGATGTTTATGGTAAGAAGGAACAAAAAATGTAATTCATCATTCCTAAGGCAAACAATTAATAAGAAAAATACATTTACTGTTAGTGAAAAATACAAATGGTAATCCATACTTCATGGAACTAAGGGCTTCTTCCATGGGGAAAATGGACTTAACATTCAGATGTTGACAATTTCTAAAGGCAGCTTATATTGTCATCTACAATCTGAACTGAAATTCAGGAATCCAGGGGATGCAGGAAATAAAATTCTGTAACTTATTTTTTCTTGGAGAATTTAATGAGATTTTTATAATGCAAACTATATGAAGATTGCTTGATGGTTTGGGCAGTGTTCAGATCACAGCATACAAATTCAAATGATTTTAATATTTGGAAAGACTGTCAAGAGGGTTGTGTCCGTGTAAAAAAAAAAACTGTTAATATGAAAACAAAAAGCAAAGAGAAAAAAATCTTACTATGATTAATAACTCGCTACAAGACAGCACCATTACTCCAAAAATTATCTTCATTAAAAGTACTGATATAAATAAAATTTCATACATTCCATTTTATAGTCTGTAAAATCCACTATAAATAAAAGCGTATTTATCTAGTTAAAGACGGGACAAGGGAAAATGCACTTTAAAGCCAAGTTTACTGGAAAGCAAAGAGATCTAATATATTGTCAACTTGTCCACAATAATGTCAAGATGAAAAATGACAATGAGTCATATTTCTCAGTCTAATGTTTCAGTTCAAGTAAATACATTTTCCTATGTTTCCTATGTCACACACCAATTCATATTTATCATACACTCTATATTGATGGACACTCGGGGCTGAGAAGTAATTTGCCTTGAGTGTCTTAGTAACTTTCACCAAGCTTTAGGATCCTGGAGTAATCAGTGCAAATAAGCTATACAGCTTCAGTAGCAAATTACTGTATCACAGAAAGACATTTTCAACTTCTGCTCCAGCTGCTGATAAAACAAATCATGTGTTTAGCTTGACTCCAGACAAGGACAACCTGTTCCTTCATAACTCTCTAGAGAAAAAAAGGAGTTGTTAGTAGATACTAAAAAAGTGGATGAATAATCTGGACATTTTTTTCCTAAAAAGATTCCTTGAAACGCATTAGGAAAATGGAGGGCCTTATGATCAGAATGCCAGAATTAGTCCATTGTGTTGAAGCAGGATTTGGGGAAGGGGATGAGGGATAAAAGAAGGGAAAAAAGAAGAGTGAGAAAACCTATTTATCAAAAGCAGGTACTGTCACTCAATGTTAGGCCCTGCTCTTTTTTGTCTGACTGAAGGCAAAAAGCCTCTCACAGTCTAGGTAATAAGAGTGATAAACAGAATAGAGGAATATACAACCACAGGTGGATTTTCAACCTTTTCCCTTTACCGCTCTCTGTCTCCCCCCACCCTCCCAAAAAAAGAATGTAAGTCCTGCAGCCATGGCAAAAGTTTCAAACACTTCTTAAATATGTAAGCCAGTTCCATTAATCAAAAGTATCCTTGAATATGTTTTATGAAAGTAACTTTTAAGTATCAGTCAGCACTTCTGAATAGGCTAAAAAATTAACTTTCGCAGCAATGTAAGTTTAGATGAGAAAGGAATGAGATAGTCTGTATTCCATCTCTTTCTGAACTGAGTAGGAGGCACAACCCAACACTGAAAGTTTTGCCATGGACTGTCTCTACTTTCCAAACGACCGAGCGTTACCTCTCTAGCTTTTTGTGCTGCAAGCTCAGCTTGTCTCTGTCGCTCGAGTTCTTCGAGCAACTGCTTTTCCATGATGCGCTTGGCTTCCTCCACCCTCCGGAGAACTTCTCGCTCAATTTCATCCTTCCTTTTCTCCAATTCTTCCTCTACTCTTTTTGCCACCAATTCTTCCACTCTTCGTGCTGTTTCTTCCTCGATGAGTTTTTCTTCTATTTCTTGCTGCCGACTAGGGAACAGTGTAAAAACATGTCTTAGATAATACAAAAAAACTAAGAATTTATATTTTTAATTTTATTTCAAAATAGTAAGGGAGCACATACATTTTTACATAGCTCAAGTCTAGGCTATTAAATGGACCCATAAATAATAACAAACAAAATTAGTAAGTCTATAAACCACTGAGCCTGGTATTACTCAATGATTTTGTTAATTGATTATTCACGTCACACTTAAGGAAATGATCACAAGATGTCAACAAATACAGAAATTCAAACAAATATAAAACTGGTTTTCTTCTCTATCACATTGTGAGCACAAAAAGGAGTGGTAAATTCAAACAACCTAATTCATTAGATTTAATTTAGGAACTACAGAAATTTGAAATAGAAAGTCTACTTCTCTTAACTTTATAATGAGAGGACAAACTATTAAAATATATGAATTTGCTTATTTGCCAATACACTCAATCTAAAGATTGAGTTACAGAGAAGTCAAGAAAAATTATGATATAGCAGGCAGTTGAGACTGGCTGAATTCATTTCCCTCTTTTCGCCAAGAGAGAATAAATACAGACTTGAAGAGATTCAAACTGCTGAAATAATAGCAGCATATAGCTTTTACTGAAAACATGACCAACAGGTTCTGAATGTTATGTCCTTTACTGTGCCTTTTGTTCCTTTTATTAATTTTCAATTAAAAGCTCCTCTGGAAATAGGAAGTAGAAAGTTAAAAATAAAAAATACATTTTTGTTTTTAGTTAGGTGAAGCATGTTTTAATTATTTTAATCCTATTCTGATATCATAAACCAACTTATTTCATCAAAATAAAATTTTGGGGGGTGGCGCCTGTGTCTCAGTGAGTAGGGCGCTGGCCTGAGGGTGGTGGGTTCGAACCTGGCCCTGGCCAAACTGCAACACAAAATAGTCAGGCGTTGAGGTGGACGCCTGTAGTCCCAGGTACTAGGGGTGAGGGTGTGGGGGGCGAGAGAGAGGGGTGCTGAGGCAAGAGAATTGCCTAAGCCCAAGAGCTGGAGGTTGCTGGGAGCTGTGATGCCACAGCACTCTACCAAGGGCAACAAAGTGAAACTCTGTCTCTTAAATAAATAAAATTTTGTGCTGAAAACATTTACATTCGTCAAGGTACCAAGGTGGAAACCTTGTACGTTTTATACCAGTGATATCCAACTATAGCCATTAGCCTAGACACACGTCTAGGCTAAACTAAAGATTGGTATGAAGAAAAGGAATAAAATGATTTTTTTTTTAAATTAGCTACTATAATTATAACATTAGGATAGATTGAGACTATATTAAAATTAATTGCATTAGTTTTTTTCTAGCAGCCCCTAGAAAATTTTAAACTTCCTATGTTATTGTTCACATTGCTACTGAATAGTACTGTGAGATGATGAAATAAATGAATAAATAAATGAATAAAATCAGAGGCTTTTACAGTGTATCTAAATCCTAAGGTCAATTTATCAATGCTTCAACATTCTCACAACCCACAAAAATTAAGTAAAACTCTTATCTTTTGTCAAGTCATTTGACATACATATAAAAGTTATTCAAATTATCTGTTTAGTAAAGACTATTTATAGTTCCTAATCCACTTCAACTCAAATGACTCAATCAATTACCACCCCAAAGTTTTCATTTTCAACTCCTGTTACTTATCCACAACTGACGCCATACTAACAGGATGCCTTTATCATTCTCAATTCATTTCAGTTTCTACATTTACCCTCTACATTCTTCTGTCAAGGAGTCAACAGTTATTAAAGAGAGCTTATTTTCCCTTAGGTCCTAGATATTTCCAATAACCATTCTGAAGACTGTTGTTTGGCTCTTAAATATCTCCTTCCCCAAACTAAAATTTTAAAAAATGACATGAAAGCCTAAGATTTACTATGCTCTTTTCCCTTTTCAATCAAATATTAGGGCAGATTCAATAGCCTTTATGGCTATCTGCTCAGTAAGAGAGCAGATACAAGCTCCAATACTAAAAATCACCAAGCGCATCTACAGAAATCACACAGCAATTTTAATGGAAATTAAACCACATTTCAATACAAAATGTTGTTTCTCTACTTCATACAAAGGGGGAAAAAGAAATAATAGATGAAACAAGTAAAGCTGACAACTTCTGAGTCAGATGAAGGGCCTATAAATCTTTACCTAACATTATTTTGTGTGTAAACTTTTCATAATGGTCTTAAAAGTATACACAATCCCTGCATACTTTTACTAGTGAGTTCTTTTGAAATGTAAAGAAGCCTTAAAAACTTAATATTCTAAATAATTTCATAAACAATACAATGTAACTCTTAATTAGCAAAGTTAATCTGTTCAAAGGACAATAATATAAAACATTTCAAATTTAACTTTCCATCCAATGCAGAAATGTAGAAAAAGAATAAGGCCCTAGATCAGATGAGCTTATCAACAGAAAAGGTGCCCCCCCCCCCCAACTTCACTTCGGAATCTAATAAAGGGAAATTAAATTCAAGGTTTTTGTCAGGCAGTCAAGCCATCCTTAAGCAAAGGCACAATGGTTAACAGGGCCACATTTCCATAGATTTGTCAGTAAGGAGAAAATGAGCCAAATAAATTTACTTACAGCAAAAGCCAAATCAGCATGGTGTCAGGTCCTGGTTTCTGTATCACACCAAACCAAAGGGGGCAGATGACAGGCTTTACAGGCAGTAGGTCACTCTGCTGCTAAGGAGTCAGTCAATTCTAACTACAGCTCAGCAATTTTATAAGAGAAAGGGTAGGGCAAGTGGAAAGTCCCATGCTCAACTGAAACTGTGGAGAATGAGAAACGACCTAGTAGAGTTTCTCACAAGGCTTCTTATCTTTCTCCTTTGTTCCTGCAGGAACTGCAAGGCATCCATCCCACTATGACTGCAATTCAGCTTTGCTGACTTGTTCTAGTGAAGACAGGCAAGGTCAGGGCACCATAGGAAAACTGCTTCCCTGTAGGTACTAGCAAGAATGTCATTTTTTGTTGTTTTTCTTGGTAAAATTTAAAATGCTACTTCATGATTAAAACAAAGCATCACAAAAGCTGATTACCAATTTTCAGTAATTAGAAAAAAAATTTAAATCAATTTTTAGAACTAGTGCAACTGAAGTTCAGTTATCACTTTATCCCCTCCCAATACATATATATGAATGGGACATATACACCTGAATTAAGCATTAATTCCTCTGTGTTGATGACAAATTTATCACCATAATCAATGATAAAGCCACTGTTAGGCTAATGCCTGTAAGACTCACTAGAGCTCTTTTGCGGGAGGGAGAACCCAAACACTTCTGGTCAATAGTGTCTTGCAAAAGATGGATCTAACATCTAACAGCTTATCTTCTCCGTAAAAATTTTGCCCTAGGAGTTGTCACCCTCATGATGTTCTTTTTCTAATCTTTCCCTCATGCTCTTCTGCTGAATCCATTCTCTTTTGTAAAGAATCTGTGCTGATGAAAGGTTAAATCAAAATCTTCAAGTTTTTCAATAGGAATAGTATAATACCATCTCCCTATTTTCTTTATGTTCTAAGGTGTTTTAAAAACACTAGTCATAATCAACTTTAGAAAGGGTAACTACTAAAACAACATAGCAAGGGTATAGAACTGCAGCACAGCTGAAAAAGAGTATTATTCTATACAGAGCAACTGACATTATTCTCTTAAAACACACTTAAAATGTGGGAACTCAATCCTAGGGGTTTACCTCTGGAAATCAATTATTAGCAAACAGCATTTATTTAGTGCTTAACAGGTACCAAACACTGTGCCAAAAATTTACATCATGTCATCATTTAAATCTCACATCTATTCTATGAGGTGGATATTAATACTCTCATTTTTAGAGAGGGAACTAAGGTTTCTGGACTAAACAGCACTGTATTTTTTGGAACTGTTACTCTAAAACTAGGAAGATTCCAAAGCTAATGTCTTAAGCACTGTATTACTCTATGTTGTTTCTCCAGGATAAATATGACAGGCACAAACATGTAACAAAATATCCGTTAGGAAATTAATAAAGTTCTTGTCAACACCAGTTAAATCCTATGCCCTAGAATTCATTCTCAGAGCCTTAATCTCTAAAAATACGTAATTCATACGGTTAATCTGCTCCCAAAAGCTCATCTTTGCTCTCATAATGAGCTGCTCAAGTCTTCTATGAATCACTCATACAGCATATTGATCCCAGTTCAAATATTGTAATTTGAAGGCTCTTAATCTGTTATGCAGTTGAACACTAAGATACCCAAACCTAGATATCAGGGACAAAAGTTACTATACCATTAACAATTTCCTGATTTGCTGCAAGTCATTTTCTGCTGTCTACTTTTGCAACAGTTAATACTTAACAAGTCTACGGCATCTTAAAAGAATAAATAAGGAAATGGAAGTACTGGTCGTAGCAGGAACTATACTGAATGGCTGTTGAAACACGGGGATGAACAGATTTTTTTGAAGTGAATTTTGAATCAAGTGACTTAGCTATTGAAAAGGGGGGGGATGTGAAGACTTAACGTAAGCATTAAAATTTTAACTGGTAGATTAACTTCTTAAATTCACCAGGCTCAGTCTGGCTGCATGTATGCAAGTTCTCTTAAATAACATTATTTATTACGACTACTATGTGCCAAATATGACGGAGATAACTACCTTGTAACAGGTATCTATTCCTATTTCACAGATAAAACAAGTTCAGATACAGGCCTCAGAATCTTAAGTGACAAAGCAATCTGGTTTCCAATCTTAAAATTACTAACTTTAAACTCAACAGACTATTCCTATTTCATCCTCTCCACCTAAACCTAGTAGTTCTTGAAAGTACATGTGACATCGTGCATTTTTAAAGATCTCTTTTCTGCTTCCACCATTCACTCCCTCCAGTGAAATGCGAATACAAACATTCCCCAAGGGTTAAGTCTTCTGACAGCTGCTCTTCTCCCTCCACCCTCCCTAGTCCACACACTGACATAAATGAAACCCCTCTTCCTTAGGCTTCAGTCTCTATTATCAACCTTGGATAAACTCAGTATAGTATATCCAAAACTAGTGCTCACAGTGGAAGCTCCCTTATCCCTTTTCCCTCTCCTTTATCCACCATTCACTAATTTTCTGACATAGCAGTTACTTAAATATTTGACAATTGAGTTGCAATAGCCACATTGTAAGACAACATGAAAGCTTCCTTTCCCTTATGTCCCATATCCAATTTTAAATACCTCAAATATTACTTAAATCTGTCCCTCTTTTCCATCCAACTTCCCTCACTACTCTTGCACGGACTTCTGTACCCACCTATTAACTAGTTTCTATCCTATAATATTGTATAATTTGTTAAAAACAAACAAGCACACATTATTTACCTGCCTGAAACACTTCCTGTTTCCAGGATGAAATCCTAGCTCCTTATATGACAAACTAGAACCAGGCCATCATTCCCAGTCTCTATTTACCGGTAGTCACTCCACAGCTGCAATATTTATAGATTCATATTCTAAACCACCTAATTTTTCCACTTTAAGACCATTTTTTCCCATTCTCTTTTATTCTGGCAGGAGTGATGGGAGGTGGTTCTCTCCTTCAGTCCACATGTATCTTATGCCTAGCCCGACCATCTCATGTTCTTATTTCATCCATTCATTCTTTAGCACAACTGAAGTATTCATCCACCCAGGACACTTCCTTTACACATTTATATTACTATCACTCAGTTTACTACACTTAATACCTATCTAATTATATGTCTTCAAGCTAGGTCAAGATGTTGGAGAGGGACCAGTCATCTTTATCTTGACAGCACCTAGCACAGTGCCTGGTACTTAGAGACATTCCTCTATTCCAGTGGTTCTCAATCTTCCTAATGCCACAACCCTTAAATATAGTTCCTCATGTTGTGGTGACCCCAACCATAAAATTATTTTTGTTGCTACTTCGTAACTGTAATTTTGCTACTGGTATGAGTCATAATATAAACATCTGATATGCAGGATGGTCTTAGGTGACCCTGAGTGAAAGGGTCGTTCGACCCCCCAAAGGGGTCACCACTCACAGGTTGAGAACCGTGTCTTTCTGTCTCCTCTGAGTTATTTTGAAGGCATGACAAACAGTAAGCACTGCTACTGCATGGCACACAATAGTTTAGTTCTGCCCCTTTGCCTCTCCAAAATAATTTTAGCAGTTTTTTTCTCCTCTCAACCTAGAGCCAGATACCTACTCTATTCCCAATCATCTCATCCCTAGGTTTCTTCTCTGCTATCCATACACACTTGCTAAATAAAACGCTTCTAAGCATCCCGTGAATACCAAATTTCCTTTCATTTTTCTTAAAAGTCTTTGTTTTCTACTGCAAGTAAGTATTCTTTGGATAGCACCTTTGTTTCCACACGGAAAAATTCTCCAGATGTCTTAGGTAACTTTTGATATGTTCATTATTCTAGATCAAAAAGCAAGATTCTACATAATTAAGGTTTAATGTAAAACAAATATTTGAAATCAAAGTTCAAGTAAATTACAGATTGTTTTAAGTACAGGAAAAGTTAGAGTTGCATACATTTTAAAGGAAATGTTGGCAGCAAAACAACTCCAGGTAACTGCTTCCTCGGTATAGCATCTCTTAATAACTTTGGTTTTAGAAACAAGCTGTGCTGGAAAATCCACATAAGACAACTACAGAAAAATATAACCACTCCCCACCCCCACCCCGAGACAATTCACCACACATAATTTCATCTCAGGAAAGTGATAAATGTAGGAATGTTCTTGTCCCATAAGCACTTGCTGAATATTCACAGAACTTAACAAGGCTGGCTGGTTAAACAAGGACTTAGTGCACCTGTTCACAGTCCTTTTCAATTCGCCTTTGGGAAAACCCAGAGCATTAGGGTACCATGATCTTAAAGTAGAAAACAAACTCACCCCCCAAATCCTACATTTTAAAACAAAAAGGTTCATTTGGTTTGGGATTATCCACATCTACTTTTACATCTAAGGATACTTGAGAGGTGACTTTTTTGGAAACACGTGAGCAGTATTTAAAGTAACAAACCTTAATGTAACTGAGTTTCTCCAAATAAAAATTACATGAGCAAGTTACTCAATAATCTTCTAAATAATTAGTAGAAAAAGAAACAAAACTGCACGTTTGCTAGCGGAATTATAACGCAAAACTTTAAAGAGAACAGGTAGGTTTGGGATGATGGTTTCACAGGTGATTTTGAGGGTCACAACTCACTGTACTGTACACTTCAGTTTGTGCATTTTGTTAGGTACCTCCAAAAGAGGAAATCTGTGTAGCCTCAAGGAAAGAAAAGTAACTGCGACCCCTTTAACAAAAGAAACACACGAAAGTGAAAATGCAATTTGTTTTTTGACAGGCATCTAAAGAATACTCTCTCTATGCCCGAGAGTATTCACGCCCTATGGAATATTTAAGCTTCCCGAGAGGACTGCTTGCAGGCGGCCGCGATTTGCGCCCCCCGGCTGGACGCCTTTCTCTGCCCTTGGCGGGCGGACCTGCAGACGCTCGGCCGCTGCCGCCGCCGCGACCCCGCGCTCAACTCCGCCGACTTCCGGCATTCTCCGCCTCTCGCGCCAAAACCGCGCTCGTCCCAAGCCGCTTCTGCTCCAGCCTCGAGTGTTCGCTCCCAGCCCGCAGGGGCCCCCGCACGCCCCGCGCCCGGCCCCTCCCCCCACGGGCACTCACATTTTTCGCTGCCGCTCGAACTCCGCTTTCTTCTCCTCCTCCTCCCGCTTCTGCTTCTCGTCCAGGCTGCTGCGCTTGCTCACCGTGCGCCCGAAAATGTCGATGCGGTCGGGCGGGGACGAGGCGCGCTCCCGGTCCCGCTCGCGCCGGGACACGGCCGTGTTGGTGGAGCGCGAGCGGGACCGCGACTCCCGCCGCCGGTTCCGTTTACTTTCCCGGGATTTGGAACGCTTCCGCACGCGCTCCTTGTCTCGGGACCGCGACCGCGACCGGCTGCGCTTCTTGTTGTGCTTGCTGCTCTTGGTGTGCTTGGAGCGGGACGAGCTCCGGCTCCGGGACCGGCCCATCCTTCCGGGAGACGCTCCGACTAACCGCTGGCCTCAGCCCCTTCACGCGCCCGGCTCCCCTCGCCTCCGCCTTCAGACGCCGGCTGGCGGTCCTGTCGACGCTGGAGGAAGGTAAGCTGTCGACCAGTTGACTTTGCGCCTATTCCCGAGGTCTACAGCCGCCGTGAAGGCCGCCTGCTACCAGCAGGCCGCAAGGCAAGGAGTCGCTAAGATGGCAGCTGCGGCTGCACCGGCCGCCCTTCCCACAATGCCCTGCGCGGAACGTGCCGAAGCGCAGGCCCCGCCCCCTGGCGATTGTTGCCGAAGGTAGACGGGCTTTTTCGAGCGCGCTCGGCTCTTTTCGGCAGCCCGGGCGGAAGTCTAAGACGCGGTGGACGGAAGACTCGTTCTGTTGCGTCAGTGTGCTATCCTTTTCTGGTAAAATGACAGCAGCGTGTAGAATGAATTAGTTCAACTTAAATCACGCTTTGGCAGAATTTGATTGATTGCAGTATTTTCTAAGAGTTAGTTTTGTAAGGCAGCCTTAAATTTTATCTGTCTCATCCCAGGCAGAGCACTTGCTTCTTAGAGCTTGGTATCCTTGTTTGTAGAATGGAGGTGGCCGCAATTTCTGGAGTGGTTGTGAGGCTTACAGGAGATAAAGTTTGCAACAGGTTTTGATAAATGCAAACTAATGTGTAATATAGGGCTTAATGTCCATTCTAAATGATTCAATGTATTAACTAGGCTTAATTCTTAACAATTGTAAGTACTATTATTATACCCATTTTAGAGATGGGGACCCTGAGATCCATAGAGGTCAGAAAAGTTTCCCAGGATCACACAACTAGTAGATGACAGAGCAGTAATATATAGATAGGTCATTTTGAACAAAGCCCCTTGCACATAATCAGCAACCTCCTCTAAACTCTAGCCAAGAAAAGCTTTCTTCCTGTATGGTACAGTAAGCTGACTGTATCAGTGACAAGCCCCCAAAAGAAGAGGCAACATTATTATTTGCAGATGATAGGAAACCTTGAAAATGTAGGTGTCTCAATGCTTAGTAATTTTGGGATACTTTTGGTACAGTTAAAGGTACACAATTCAGGGATTTTCCCAGAGCTAACCTCCCAAACATAGAAACGATGTCAGATGTAGGTGGCTGCCTCCATGGGGAGGCCCAGTGGTGGGATCAGGTAGGCACATGTATGAAGTCCTCAAGTCTCCATGGTTGTATATAGGTAAGGAAGTTATGTGGAATAACATTTGAAATGCTGGCTCGAAATTGGGAGAACTTTTATTTTTCCTTATAGATATATATGAAATTTAAAATATCCTGGAAAATAGGAAACGAATAAACAGCTCCCCACAATCCCACCATCTTAACTAAATTTATCACATAATTGCTTTGTCTTTCTCCGTATATTCACATTTTAGGTTGTTGGATTTAGAAAATGTATATATGGTTTGCATCCAGATTTTTAAATAAATAAAATCATAATACAAAAAAAAATAAGTGTCTCAATTTTGAAATTGAATCCTGTAAGAGGTTAAACTCATGGTAGGTAAGCTGATGAAAAATTAGAAATGTTCTTGTAATCAAGATACTAAAAATAAAGTAGGACTGTCTCCACAATGGCAACAAAATCTCTAAAATATTTAAAAATTAACAAGTTATAAAGTTTTTATGATAAACTTTTGCTGAAAGGCAACAATAAGGCCCAAGTAAATGAAAAACATGTATTGTTTTCTTGGATGATTATTCAGTATCAAAAATATGCCAGTGTTTCCAAGTCAAATTACAGAACTAGCTTGATTCCCATGAAATACCCAAATTCTCTTGGGGATGAGTGTATTAGTACTAATTAAATGATTTTGTGTTTCATATGGAAAATCGACATGGTTGTGAAATAACAAGAAAAATGATTGAACAGGAAGAGTTGTGTCTTAGTCTGTGTGGGCTGCCATAACAAAATACCATAAAACTAGGTGGCTTATAAACAACAGAAATGTATTCTCCATGGTTCTGGAGGTTGGAGTTCAAGATGCCAGCAGTTTCCACCTTTGGCGAGGGCCCACTTTCTGGTTCTCAGATGGCACCTTCTCAAAATGTCCTCACATAGTAGAACCAGTGAGCTAGTTCTTTGAGTTCTCTATTAAGGGCACTGCTATGACACGCCCCCCAGCCCCCAATTCATATGTTTAAACCATCTGAATGGTCCTTGGGGATTTGCTTAGTTATGATAGCTCTACCCTCATAATTAGGATTAGTGTCTGTCTTCATCCAGGCTATTATAACAAAATACCTTAGACTGGGTAATTTATAAATAATAAAGGGTTAGTTCTCACAGTTTGTGGGGCTCAGAAGTCCACGATCAAGGCATCAACAGATGCAGTGTCTAGCAAGGACTTGCTCCCAGCTTACAAGATGGTGCCTTGTGGTTGTATCTTCACAAAGAAATATAGGGTATATCCTCATGTGGTGGAAGGGACAGAAGCCAAAAGGGGGAGAAAAAAATCACTCCCTCCAACCTCTTTTATAAGAGCAATGGATACATTTATGAAGGCAGACTGTTCATGACCTAATCACGTCCCAAAAGCCTTCATCTCTTAATTCAGTCACATTGGGTATTAGGTTCTAACATATGAATTTTGGAGGGACACATACATTTAAACCATAGCAGGGCACTTATAAAATGAAGCTTACTTACCCCTTCTGCCATGTGACACATAGCAAGAAAGCTATGTTGAAGCAGAAAATGAGCCCTCACTAGACACTGGATCTTCTGGTGCCTTGATCTTGGACCTCTCAACATCTGGTACTATAAACAATAGACTTCTGTTTATCAATTATCCAGTTGAAGGTATTTTGTTATAGTAGCCTGGACAGCTGAACAGACTTAAGACAGGTACTAATCACGTTCATGACGGCTCTTCCATCATGAACTAATCCCCTCCCAGCAGCCCCACCTCCTCATGTTATCACACTGATGATCAGCTTTCATCCTCTAAATTTTGACACTAGCAAGTAGTAAGGGTTTGCCCTGTAAGTAAATTAAAGCAAACAATAAGATACTAATACATTGCCTGAGCTCAGGACTTCAAGACCAGCCTGAGGAACAGTGAGACCCCGTCTCTAAAAATAGCTGGGCGTTGTGGCGGGCACCTACAGTCCCAGATACTCCGGAAGCTGAGGCAGAAGAATCACTTAAGCCCAAGAGTTTGAGGTGGCTGTGAGCTGTGATGCTACGGCACTCTACTGAGGGTGAGAAAGTGATACTCTGTCTCAAAAAAAAAAAAAAAAATACTAATACAGAAGTAGGCAAATAGAATAGAAGGAAATACTTATTCTTTTTCTTCAGATACATTTAAGTAAAATAAAATTTAATGTAGAATGTATGAAATTACACCCACTTATATGTGTGTGTGTGTATATATATATAATATAATATATTATATATATATTTTTTTTTGAGGCTCACTTTGTTGCCCTAGGTAGAGTGTTGTGGGATCATAGCTCACAGCAACCTCAGACTTGGACCCCAGTGATCCTCTTGCCTCAGCCTTCCTGAGTAGCTGGGACTACAGGCACCTACCATAATGCCTGGCTAATTTTTCTAATTTTAGTAGAGATGGAGTATCACTCTTGCTCAGGCTGATCTGGAACTCCAGATTGCTCAAGCAATCTACCTGCCTTGGCCTCAGCCAATAGGCCTGGCCTATTACACCCCTTATAATGGAAATATTTCTGTTAATCGCCATCTGTCTGCACATATCAATACCTATTTAGAATGGTTTATATGTGGCCATTATATAATTATAATTTAAAATTGCACACAGACTTCATGGCCACCCTGTATAGATACATCTGGAATGTTATTTATATATGTGTTTACGCGTATCTGGAATGAAGTCTAACGTTAAAGATAGTTATTTCTAATTATTTGGCATATTAGTTTTTGAGAGCTATACCAACAAATTATCACACCATTCAACTAGGCTCGGCGCCTGTGGCTCAAGAGGCTAAGGCGCTAACCACGTACACCTGAGCTGACAGGTTCGAATCCAGCCCGGCCCACCAAACAACAATGACGGCTGCAACCAAAAAATGGGCCAGGCATTGTGGCGGGCACCTGTGGTTCCAGCTACTTGGGAGGCAGAGGTAGGAGACTCGCTTGAGCCCAGGAATTGGAGGTTGCTGTCAGCTGTGATGCCATAGTACTCTATCCAGGGCGACAGCTTGAGGCTCTGTCTCAAAAAAAAAAAAAAATAATAATGGACATTCTAAAGAATAATCTAAATGTAAAAAACACCAACAAGATGCCTGAATATACTTTTCCTTCTAATTCTTGATCCTCGATCATTTTGCCAACTTTTCAAAATTTGAGATATATTTTGTAACATGTCCATGAATCATTTCCTCAGATCGTAAATTCTGAGTGTGTAGTTTCTGGGCAATACTGGGCATACAGTTCTATCTGCCCCTGAAGGGTAGGTGGAGTCCTGGGCCACCATGGCTGATCCCTCAGCAGCTCACTCACCAACCCCTCCCTCTTCTTTATTGTTGTGTCTTAGAAGTTCATCTCCCAGGGGGATGAGGGGTAAAAAGTTACCTGTTGGGTACAATGTACACTAGTCTGGTGAAAGCCCTCACTAGCACGATGCAGTTCATTCATATAATAAGAACGCTTTCACCCCTTAACATAAAAATTATTTAAAAAAAAAAAAAATTTCATCTTCCTTTTTCGTGAGCTGTTTGAAACTCTATTTACCCCCATTTCTCCCTCTCCTACCTGACACCTACCCTCTTGGCAGGTCATCTCCTCAGTAGCACTTTTCATATTTGTAAATTATATATGGTAATTTTTAAAAAATGTTAACTAATCACTTAATATCTCTTTCTCTTCTAAAAAGTGAACTCCTTATGGGGGGAACATACCTGATTCGTCCTGTCATAATCCCTGTCCGGGCCCAGGGCCTGGCTCATAGAAAGCATTCAACCCAACCTCCCGAATGAGTAAATACATATGGAATGTGTTGTCTGGCTTTCCTGAGCAGCCTTAGAACATGGATTCTCTAAAAACAGCTTTAGGCAGAATTCAAAATTACAAAATATTACATAATTTTAACATAAAGTAGACTGCTTTCCTCACAGCTCTGGCAATAAAATCTGGAGAGAACTCCAGTTTCCAAAAAACCATCTTATGAATTCAATTCAAAATGTTCAGTTCTGTGCAAACCATGCAGCCTTTTTACCCTAAGAAAAATGCTCATCAATTCTCCATCTAAAACTATTGTCCCAGGAGGCCCTTTGCTATGCAAGTTTCATTGTAAGTGTGCATCTATGGAAAAACAAACAAACAAAACTCACTGCTTGTCTAAGAAACGAAAAGGGAATCCTTGACTCAGGAGGTAGCACAAAATAATCTTATGCTGAGGAAAAGCACATATAGAGCTAGTCCTCGTCACAGCAGATGCAGAGATCTACACTGTTCTGTCCAAGTGTCTGAGGCAGCAGCTCTCAGGGCTGTTGAACAGAGAAGGCCAATGACTGGCTCAGACTGGACAGCGACAGCAGCTGATCCTGGAGAGAGGGAGTGTGAGCTTGCCAGGCTCTGACACAGAGCCAGGCCAAAGCAGGAGGCCAAATTTACAGTGTCAAATAAGCAAACTGGGACTTAGTTTAAGGAGAGACTTTCTGAAAGGATTATTGTAAGGGGTTGGCTGTGGGTGGGGTGCTGGGGAGGAGAATGCTCTGACCACAGGAATGCAAGCATCTCAAAAGTTAGACCAAAGCTGGGTTTTCCTTTCTAAGGAGAGGAATAATTAAGTCTGGAAGCAACTAGGTCTGGGGGAAAGGAAGGAAGGGGAGGGCCATGATGGGTAAGTAGGTAGGAGGACGGTCTCCGATGAGGCCAACCTGTTCTCTGGAGGAGAGGAATATGGGCTCAGGCTGGAGGTAGGACAAAATTCCAGTACCTCAGATGGGGAGAGAAACTTAACCAAAAGTTGATAAGCACAAATTTTGTTTCCATTAATCAATGGGGACAAAATAATTCAGCTAATTTATGGAGCAAAGAATAGGAAGTTGGAAGGTCTATGTCTGGCCTGTCTTAAATAAACAAGGGGGCTTCTGTGAATCTAACTGAAGTCTGAGGAAGAGGCTTCTGAGAAGTAAGCCATTTCCCCCACACAAAGGATGGGAGATTTCTTGACCTTCTTTGTTTTCCAGGAGCACAGGGCTACAGGTAAAATTCAACACTGTCAGCAGTCAGGGCTTCTCAGGACCGCCTGAGTCTTCAGATAGTCCTCTTCCAGCTCTCTTCCACTGTTTATGTAAATAGGATTTTCTAACCAGTGTTATTCTCTTTCTCTCTGAATAACTTCTTTCAATTTTTCTGGCAAGGCAGATTTATGGGCACCGAATTCCCTCGGTTTGCGTTCATCTAAGAGAGTCCTTACTTCTTCACCACTTTGGAAGGATAATTTTGCTGGATACAGAATTCTAGGTGGGTCTTTTCATTCTCAACTTTGAATATTTCAGTCCACTCTCTGCTTGCTTACCTGACTGCTGACAGGAAGTCTAAAGTCATGCTCATCCTGTTCCCTGCAGAGAGGTGACCCCTACTCCCACCTCACCAGCCCCCAGGCTTCTTTCAAATTTTATTCAAAGACTTTCTTTGTCTTTGCTTTTCTGCAGTTTGAGTACACCATGCCTACATGCACTGGCATTTATCTAGCATGGAGCTTCTTTAATCTGTGGTTTGATTTTTATTAATAATTTCACAAACTTCTCAGTAGTTGTTACTGTAACTATTTCTTCTTCTTTCTCTTTGCTCTCTCTTTGATATTCCATTAGCATGTATGCCTTTTGTATTCCATAATTCTTGGATATTCTGTTCCCTTTTTTAAAATTATTTTTTCTCTTTGAATTTCAGTTTGGGAAGTTGTTACTGACCTATGTTCAAGCCCACTGATCCTTTCTTCAGGCATGTCCCGTTTACTGATGACCTCACCAAGACATTCTTCATTTCCAGTACAGAAATGGCTCTGATTTCTAGGATTTCCTTTGATTCTTCTTAGAATCTTCATCTTTCTTCCTACTTCACCTGTCCTTGCATGGTGTTCAGTTTTTTCATTAGCATTTTAATCATAGTTATTTAAAATTCCTGATTTGTTAATTGTAAAAAGTCTCTGCCATATCTGAGTCTTATCCTAATACTTGCTTTATTTCTTCAGGAGTCTTTTTTTTTTTTTCCACCTTGCCCTATGGCATGTCTTGTAATTTCTTGCTAAAACCCAGACATGATACATTGGGTTGTAGGAATTGAAGCAGATAGGCCTTTGGTGTGAAGTTTTGTTTTTATCTGGCTAGACCATAGGATGTGTTTACTGTTTGCTGTAGCAGAAGGTATGAGAAGCTTCAGTCCTTCATTCTTGTTTTTGTCACCCCTGTTGGCTATGGGTTTCCCAGGAAAGAGTCTGGTCCTTGCAGTCTATAGCTGTCATCATCTAGGGCCCTTGAAGATTTGGTGGTCGGGCACGGGATGGGGATCTGTGGATTTGGTGGTCAGGTGATAGATGGGGAGCCATTCTATAAGCCTATGATTTGGCCTCAGTATTTTAGTGAGACCATGCCCCTGAGGGCTTTTCGTTCCCCTCAGGTGAGGCAGGAAGGCCAGAGTGGGCTGGAGTTGGGTCATTTCTTTTCCCCCAAATTGCATGAGACTCTGATAATCTCTTTCCTTACTGAGTTGTGTTTGCTGTGGAGAATGCTCTGGACACAGATCAAAATGTTTACTCTTCTCCTCCCTCTGCCAAAAGTGAGGGGATTATCTCCTGTCTCCTAGAGAAACTTCTGGGGTTCCTGGTGATAAAACCCATGAATACTCACCCGCCCACACCCCCAGAGTGAGTCTCAGGAGTTTTAACTCTCAAGTTAGCACACTCTCAGCCTCCAGCCATTTGTCAAAGTTCTGTTCCTGTGTTCTGACCTATTTCTGGATCCAGTGGCTTCTGCCTCAGATAAGCTGGTCTGTATTGTCCATGTCCACCTGTCTCTTCAGTGTTCATGGTAGTGGTTTATCTTGTGACCTCAATTTTGTGATGGATCTAAGAAAAGTCTCTGATTTTTAAGTTGCTTTTGTCTGAGAAGTGGAGAGATACTAAGCTTTTGCTTGTTTTCTGTTTTTACATTTAATCATCTGTTTTTTAAATTCTCACAAGAATTACACACTAATAATCTCTAAACTCATCTGTTCTTTTTTAGATAACACAATTTTTTAAAAAAATGTATCTGAGCTGCTTCCTTTCTGTAGATTTCCTTTCCCTGTTTGATTAGAGTACTCTTTCCTTAAATAAGAAAGTAGAGATATTCAAGAATCTCAGAAGTTAGTATCTCACTACCAGCCTGTTGCTTATTATCTGATTTCTCTTCAGAAGAGGAAGTTCCCTTAAAAAATGGTATACTTTCCTCTCTTCTCAATTTCAGAGTTATTAAATAAAACATAAACTCAGCTATTTCATTTAAGTGTTTTGTGGTGTTAATGAACAGAGGGGATTAGGAGATTAGCGTTTTATGAACATTAGTGTGCCTCAGGAACAGTGCTAAGTGTTCCTTAGACTTTAAGGTGCACCATGTCATCTAGAGACCCAGTAAAATGCAAATTCTGGCTCAGATGGCCTGGGGTGGGCCTGTGCTTCATCATTGTTCATGTGTGCTGCTCACGTGGCTTGACCAGGGCCTCCTGCCTCAGTCAATCCACTTACCAAAAGGTACCCTAAGAGCACAGAGTGAAACAGCAATTGCACAGCACCACAGCCAGTCAGAATTCACATCCCAGCTCCCAGACTGCATGTGTAATAGTAGAACAGAAACCCCCACCCCAGCCTTCTGTTTAGCTCTTCATTTGGGGCGCTACTCTGGGTTGACCTGCATCTCCCAAAAAGATATGCTGAACTCTGAACTCTTTGTACCTGTGAATATGACCTCATATAAAAATGGGGTCTTTTCAGATCCTATCAAGTTAAAATGAAGTCATGCCTGAGGATAGATCCCTTCATGTAACATGATAGGCATCCTTATGACAAAAAGAGCACAGATACAGAGGAGGATACCATGGGGAAACCAAGGCAGAGATTGGGGAGGTACAGATACAACAATGGCAAGGATGGTCTTCAACCACCAGAGCTGGAAGATGCCAGGAAGAGCCACTCCCTAGAGCCATCAGAGACAGAGGGACCCTGCTGACACCTTGATGTAGGATTTCTGGATGCCACAGCCTCTGAGTGTGAGGTGATATGTGATAGGCCCCCTCAGAAACTGAAAGAAATACTACAATGCCCTGGTTCTCTGTTTCTGAATGTGTCTGTCTGGGGTGTCATCAGGCAAATTCAGTGGCTGCCGGGACCTCCACTGACCAGCACAAGCCCTCAGCCCAGCTTGCTGTTGACTTGACTTTTGGGCATTAGAAACAGAGATGGCTTTATCATGAAAGTAAACTGCTGTGTTGTACCTGACAGAAGAGAAGCTTCTTGTTTACTTATGTTTTTTAAGTTCTTCTTAAAGGATTTGCTTTTTCAAGTATGTAAAGTATTTTAGTATTTAAAGTATTTGGAATTTTTTCATAACAAGTTTTCTCCACAGGAAAAATGCTATATATGTGTGATTAATTGCTGATATTTGCTTGGGAATGGTACCACCAAGCAAATATTTTTCATCTTCTGAAAATCTCATGACATTTAAAAAATGAGTCTCTTAGGCTCACCTTATATTTGTTGCTCAAAGAATCTGTGCTGCAGAAAATTAAAATTCAGAACCAGGTTTCATTTTATTTCTCTTTTCGAATCAAATATGGTATTTTGGCTTTTGTTGGCTTTGAGAGAAGGTAAAATAGACTAGGAATGAGTTCTTCTCCTCCTTCTCCCCCACCTCCCATCCAAAAGTCTGTGGTAAAAGTAGGAAAATTCTAGTCCTGTGCCTGATGCTATATAACAAATCACTCTGCAACTTAGAGGCACAGAACCACCTTTTTATTTTGCTCAAATATTCTGTGAGTCAGGAATTTAGATTCAGACAGGTCACTGTGGGAATGACTTGTCTCTGCCTCGCAATATCTGGGGATTCAACTGAGAAGACTTGATGTCAGAAGGGGGAGCATGACTTAAGGGTCAGATGCCGGAATTTTCTGGAGGAGTCTTTGCTTACATGTATGGCAGTTCATACCCGGAACCTTAGCTGAGGCTGTCAGCCCGGCTTCCTTCCCCCTTGGTGGCCTGTGGCAGCTCACTGATCCAAGTGCTGTGATTCAAGAGATTGAGGGAGAAACTATACAGACTTTCTCTCATGTAGCTTCTAAAGCTGCGCCCCATTCTATTGGTTACCGATGAAGTCACTCCGGTTGGCCTAGTTTTAAGAGGAAGAGACCTAAACTCTGTCTCCTGATGAGAGGAATTCAGATAATGTGCAAGCATGTTTAAAAGTCATCACAGTACCCACAAGGCATAATGGCAATGGCCTGATTTCTAGTTAGAAGATACTCAGGAGTTTCTGCTTGATGTTGAGTGAGATGTTGCATCTCTCCAGCCCTCACTTCCCTCAACTGCTCTGAGGGGGCTCCCCAGATTGCTTGCAAATCTATGATTTGGTTTCTTCCTTACATTACAGGTTCAAGACTGAACTTTTCCACCAACATTTATCCAAGAGGACGCTATTGTACCACCTAGAGCTGCCCAGGGCAAAATGCAGTAGAAATGCATCCAGTCTCAATGTTTCTATTGCAGTTCTTCCTGTTATTAGTGAGGGATGGAAGTTCCAATTGTTGCCATGTGCTGGACCCCATTTCTTTGCCTCATTTGCTGTCCATACTCACAGAAATGCTGGCTTTGGTATTCCTTTAAGACATCTTTTGTGGAGTCTGCTCAGGCCCACCCACTTCAGTATGCAGACCTTCTCAGCCCCTTTAGAGCAGCCGAGTAGCGAAGGCTCTCAAGCACTAGAAGCCAAGCTAGTGTGTCTGTCAACTCAAAAGCTATCGGGAGGTGGAGGCAGTGGAGTGTCTGGGGCTGGACAGAGTGAAGTCCTATGAGAAGGATATTGCCAGAAAACTCCAATCAGACACATTGTGACCCATGAATGACTCAGATTGCAGAGGCTTCTCTGACCAGTTGAACTGGCACTTCTTGGGTGGCCGGTGCCAACACCCATTTGCCATGTGCCAGATACAAAGCTTGGTCTTTTCCATGGGTCGTCACCACACATGGGAGATCAGGAACTTACTACATATTAGTTTACCTGCAGCTGACAGAAGAAGAAATGAGGCTGATGGGGCTTAAGCTGTTTGTCTAGAAAGCTGCAGGCAGTTGCTAACCTGTCCCTGTATTTGAACCCAGCCCATGAGACTGAGCCCACGCCTGTCTACACTCCAGAAGCATGTTGGCTTTTGTTGGATCTCCCCCCAGTCACCCGCCATTGAAACCTTAGCACAACCTCACTCATCACTCTCCCACCCCTACAGGTGGCCAGTCCCTGCCAGGACCCAATAAAGAATGAAAGCATACGGCTTTTTCTTCAACAAACAGGGGAAAATATGTGTAATAAGACATTAAAATATAAAGTTCTCTCATTTCTTCGGTGATTTCTTTCTCAAACTGCAGTGGTAATGTGTTTATTTTTTTTCAATTTAAAGTCTGACTTCCTTTTGCAGGAGGGGACTAGTGGGCAAATACAGACTCTCAAACGCATCCAGGGCCCCTCTGCTCGGGCCTCAGGTGACATGTGACCTCCATGCTGGGACAAGCCAGCCATTGGGTGGGGCTCCCTGTGTCACCAATCTTAGCCCTGATGCTGCTAGCTGGAGGCAAGGGGATGGTGACGTGGGCTGCACCTGAGCTAAGGCTCCAAGTCTCCCATCTCATGGCATGTTCCATTTCTCATCAGATGTCACCTACAAAACATACTCAAAGATAAGATTAAGAATTCCAAGAAGGAAGCAGTGGAGCATGAAGCCAGGCGCCGGCCTTTGTGAGCACAGGGGTGCCTGCCAGGTGACCTGCTCTGAATCTGGCCCTGGTCCTGGTCACTTGTTCTTTGGAATGTTTTTCTTCTTTTCCTCCCTGCTCTTAGTTTCCATCCAAGTTCAGGGCTCCATTCCTGGTCTCTGAAACCATCAATGGCACCTAAATCCATCTGAACTTCTCAACCTGGCTTCCCGTGGTCTCCATATGCTGGATCTTGGTACCTGTCCAGACTCACCCACCCTGTCCAAGATGACTCCACAGTGCTCCTTAGCCAGCACCACAGGTGCCTGGACCCTGTGGATGGCCTGGTCTGCAAGATGCCCAGCATGGATTACCTCGTCCTCCTTTCCCCTACCCTGGGGACACTTCCCAGGTGGCTTCTATATCTCTCCCCATTTCCCCTATGTCAGGGTGCCGATGCCCACGGTGGGAGTGCATTGATAATTTACCATCATCTGCCTTCTCCTCGGGTCCTCCCTGCTCTGCTCCTCTACCAGACTACTCGCAGACAGTTTGCAGTGTGGGGCTTTATTTTGCTGCACATGTACACAAGATCCCGTGGCATCTAGTTTGAGAGCACTTTGCCACTGAGTCCAGATGTTCGGACATATTCCACTGACCTTCCTGTCCCTTAGCTCGAAATCTCCACGAATATTGACTATTTGTCCCCTCCTAAACTCATGTTGAAATTTAATCTCCAATATGGCAGTATTGAGAGGTGGGACCTTGAAAGGTGACTGGGCTGTGCCCTCACGAGTGAATTGGTCCATTTATAAGTTAATGGTGTGATGGGTCATTACGGGAGTGGGGCTGGTGGCTTTGTAAGTAGAGAAAGAGAGACCTGAGCTAGCATGCTCGGCCCCCTGACCACTGAGCTGCTGGTCCTCACCTCACTACCTCCCCTACCCCAGCTGGCATCAAGGATTGGGAGAAAGTCCAGCTTCGTCAGGAAAGTAAGGAGGATGTTAGCAGCATGAGTAACAGTGGGTGCACCTTCTGAGTAGTAAAGGAGTCAGGGAAAGTACGAGATAGGGGGCTGCGTCCTTGAGAAGTGAAAGCACTGATAGAAATGCAGTCATTTGGTACAGGGAACAGAAAGAGCCAGCTTTTATAAGGGCGTGTGTGTGTGTGTGTGTGTGTCTGTGTGTCTGTGTGCTGACCAAGACTCTCACCTTGACTAAAACTCCAGTCATGCTTCCCGAACCTTCTTCTCAATATGGTCTTGACTTTTGGCCTTTTGTTTTTATTTCTGCCTTGCTCCATTTTAGCAAGAATCCTGCTCAGTCAGTTTCTCCAGAACCTCTCCTCCTGATACCTGCTCACGCTCAGTATCTAATCAGGCTGCTCGCCCTGGACCACCCCAGATCACGTCTGACCATCTGGTCTGCCTTCAGCAAGAATCCTGTTCGGTCAGTTTAGCCAGAATCTCCCTTCACCCCTAATGTTCTGTTACTAATTCTCTATTCATTGATCTTCCTGTCCTTTGGTTTGAAATCTTCACTTTTCCTTATCCTGTTTGAGGTTGAGCCTGACCCCTGCCTCCTACTGAGGAACGCCATTGCACTGCCTCTGCCTATCTTGGGGATTCTGAGGAAAGTCCGCCTTCCTTTGCCATGATTTAACAAGTGAACAAATTTATTTATTTATTGTTTGTAAGACAGAGTCTTACTCTGTTGCCCCATGTAAAGTGCAATGGCATCACCATAGCCCACTGCAACCTCAAATTAAATTCCTGAGCTCAAGCAATCCTCCTGCCTCAGCTTCCCAAGCAGATGGGACTATATGTGCCTGCCATGCTTGGTTAATTTTTCTTTTCATTCTTTTTTTTTTTTGAAGACAGACTCTTACTCAGTCACCTTGGGTAGAATATTATGGCATCATAGCTCACAGCAACCTCAAACTCCTGGGCTGAAGCAATCTTCTTGCCTCAGCCTTCCTGAGTAGCTGGGACTACCGATGCCTGCTACAATACTTGGCTAGTTTTTCTATTTTTAGTAGAGATATGGTCTTGTTTTTGCTCAGGGCAGTCTTGAACTCTTGAGCCCAATCAATCCACTTGCCTTGGATTACAGACATAAGCCACCACACCCTGAACAATTTTTCTATTTTTTTGTAGAGACAGGGTCTTGCTCTTGTTCAGGTTGGTCTCAAACTCCTGACATCAAGCAATCCTCCTGCCGGCACCTCCCAGAGTTCTAGGATTATGTGCACTCGGCCAAAGGAATAATTTTTTCTTTAAAAAAATATGTGCATATACATATTTTTAATACCTAATGACAAGAGAAGATAGTTTTTGTTCACTTGCAGCTCCAGAGAGGAGACAACTCAAAGGTGAGTTTGTTTTACACCTTCCCAAATTGACATCCATAGAGAACTTTTGGGAGATCGCCACCACCAGCTGTTAGAACAGACATTAGATTAGATTCTGTATCACTGGCTTTAAAAACAAAACAGAATAAAAACTATACTGCTCATTCTGGTTTTATGGAAACTGTGGAAAGAGCATTTGCAGGTCTTGACACAGAAGAATAATCAGCTACCCCATAGCAGCTATTTTTTCCAAGTTTGTGAGTGAAGATCTCATTGGCCCCAACACCTATTAATATGAAGAAAGACCAGGGAAGAAAAAACACTTTGGTTTGTGAATTGTTCCCAACAAATTCCAGGCAGTAGGCACCTTAACTTTTTAGGCACTTTGCACATGACAAGTTTTCTAAGAAAATAAATGCAGTAGCTAAATGATAGGGTTTTTAAAATCAAGGTTCAAGTATCAGTATCAAGGATGCCTTTAGCTGGATGACTTATTGCCTCTTCCAGATGTTTAACTATATATAGAGAAGTGTCAGACAATATATCCAGTCAACTGAGTTTCAGATAAGCAACAATTTTTTTTTTTGCAAAGAACAAGTAGGTCACAAATACCACATTGAATATACTTAATGCTTGTTTATCTAAAATTCAGATGGAAATGGGCACCCTGTTTTTATTTGCTAAATCTCACAGTGCCAACTGTGCATCCTTCCCTGGTTTTCTTTCTGTGACAGAAGTTCTTGTGAGCTGCTGAGACTGTGATTGATTCTACGTTACAGCCAAGCTGGACGATGCCAGGATTTGCAGTTGGCCTCCTCCACCACTGTTTTGTACTCGTACCAGGTATAAGTGCCGCCTCTCCTGGGGACTTTTGCTAAGCTGATTAGTAAGATGCTGTGCATCTCAGTGTCGTTTTAATGACTATTTTTTTCTACTTGGGTGAAACTGAGCATTTTTCCTGTGTTGAAGGGTTATCCACATTGTTTCTTCAATCAGCAGTCTATAGTCATTGTCTTTTCCCCCCCCCTTTTTTTATTAAGTTTTTGTTTTCACCCTCAATTTCTGGGAGCTCTCTTATATCAGAAAGACCAGTTCTTTGTCTTGGATGTAATTGGATATATTTTCTCCCATGTTTGAAATATCACTATGTCTTTTGACCATCAATGCATACCATTTTTGTCCTGAAAATTTCCCATATGCTTAGAGATGAATTAAAATCTCTTTCTCTTAGTGGGTTATGTCTGTTTCTCCTTGAGTTTCTTAGGATCTATTTGTGAATATCACTGCTAGGATGTTTAGTGCATTACAAAGTGCCTTTCGAGGTCACATTTAATGGTTTGGGGACAGAATCCTACTTGTCTGATTATAGGACTACAGCTTTCTTTTGGTTTGCATTTGCTTAGTTGAGCTTCGCACATCTTTTAATTTTCAACAGAACCGATTCGCTTTTGTGGGGAATATCTTCTGTGCATGGTATAGGGCCAGACTTTGCTTTGCAATTGGATCTGAAGATAGTTTTAATAAGTGAATTAATCCCATTCTCACTTGATTAACAGATACACTTGGTATGAATTCTGTCTCGTTATTTTATTTTAGTATTTTATTTATTATTTAGTATTTTATTAGTATTTCAGTTTTTAGGGCATTTTCAAAAGTTTTTTATTATGTGATGTGTGTTATTTGCTTTCATGAAGAGTCCTTGTATTTTTTTTGTTTTATTGGCTGCTTTTATAAATAAAATATTGCACATATGTTACTATTTCATTTCTATATAAGGCAGTGATGACATTAGAATCTTTCCCCCTTCTCTCTTCCTTCTATAACTTGAGTTTAATCAATGATGCTATATTTCTCCATATTCACATCTGAGCAGTGTAATCTTCTTAGCTTGTCTATTACTCAGTGTATTAGCTTTAAAACACAGCACATACTTTCAGCAACTGATGGGTTGACTCTGCCATTTCCTTCCCCTTCCAGGGTTTGTCAGTTGTCTCATCTCTGCATCATCAGCACATATGATATTCATAGCTCTTTAACCTCAATCACCACATCAGAGTCAGTTATTTAGCTATGGTTTTGTTTGGCTGAAGTTCATACTCCCAGAGTTACTCAGGAACTTGTGATAAGAGGCATGATCCCCAAGGTCATCAAATTGAAAACTCCCTGGGACCTTTGTATTTGCAGGACAACTTGATTGGATACAAAACCTTGGGTCGGGGTTTAATTGTTGTTGCTGTTTGATACACACAGTGAGGGTTATTGCTCCTGGTCAGACTGATCTCTTTGCCTTGCTGCCCAACAGTCTCTCTCTTTATCTTCATGGTCACATGACTTTATTCGACTAGTGATTGTGTGTTAATCAGTTTCCAATTAGTTTCTCAGACATACCACATGCTTTTTTCCTCCATTTTTATTTCACATCTTCTTTTATATCAGGAAAGATTTTTTATTATTAATTCATTCTATTTCATTATTATTATTATTGATAATATTTTTATAAGTGAGAAGATCCTGTGTGTAATTGTTTTCCTTTTAGTATTTGATATCTTTTCAGTTCTCTAAGACTTTTAAACTCTTAATTTCCATTTTGACTGTTTGCTTTTCTCACTTTAATTTCTCATATTATAGCCTCAACATTTTACCTTATTCCTTGTTTTCCTTCTAATTTATCTTCACTTCTGTATGACTTTTCCTTTTATTTTTGTTCCAGTTTGCATTCCAATGACAACATTTCTTGTGTTTCTCTGAAGTGACGTTACTTCACAGAAATTTTTTCCTTATAAGAGATTTTCGGAAGAATGAGAATGCTCCTTAGTTACTGATGTTACAAACTCTGCTGTATTTTAAATGAAAAAAGCAGCAAAAACAACTGTGTGTCACTAATTATGGAAAAAGGAGAAAGAGAAATAGATAGCAATATTTATGTATGGATAAAATATTTCTGGAAAAATATTCAAGAAATGGTATCATTGTTGGTTTCCAGGTGGGGGAAACACGTATTTGGGAGATGCTAGTAAAATGGATTTTGTTTGTTCAGTTTTTTTTGTTTTGTTTTGTTTTTTATCATATGCCCTTCCTAACTTTAACTTTTGAATTTTGAACTATGTAAATGTATTGCCACTTAAATGAAATTGCTTTGGCACTAAAAATTTAGGATTAGCTGGAAAAAAAAAGTGCTAAAATATTTGAGACAAATTGTTCAAATAAGAATTTAAAAAATGTTAGCAAGTTGTGCCTTGTTTTATCCGACATCAAAATGTTCCCTGGATTTCTAGAGTTAGGTTGGTGGTAGATTTACACCATGGATAGAGATAGAAGAAGGTGTTGGAATCCAAAAGGAAGAACAGTCCTTCCAAGAAGGGAGCTCAGCCATGGATTGCTTCCCACCTTTAAACCCTCTGATCTCCATGGTAATTTTTTCTTTCTCTAGAGTTATTTCACTAGTGTGCAAAGATGCTAAATCAACTCTGCTTAAAAGTCAACCAACCAACAGATAGTAACCGTCCCTAATTCTCCAAGTAGTTCTCCAAAAGCCTATTTCTGTTTTGCTGTTCCTGAGTCTTCGCCCCATTGTGTTTTCTTTTCTTTTTTCTTTTTTTATTTTGTCTTATTTATTTATTCTTTGGTGAACTATTTTCTTATACGAACATCTAGTTTTCATTTGACTTTTTTGAATTGTTGGGGATTCATTGAGGGTACAAGAAACCAGGTTATACTGATTGCATTTATTAGATAAAGTCCCTCTTGCCGCTATTTGCAGTTTTGAGATTTTGTGATGTAGGCCATTCTTGTTTGAGTTAGATGGTATCTCAGGGTAGTTTTAATTTGCATTTCTCTAATATTCAAGGATGATGAGCAGTTTTTCATATGTTTGTTAGCCATTTATCTGTCTTCTTTAGAGAAGTTTCTATTCATGTCTCTTGCCCATTGATATATGGGATTGTTGGCTTTTGTCATGTGGATTAATTTGAGTTTTCTATAGATACTAGTTATCAAGGTTTTGTCTGATTCAAATTATGCAAGTATACTTTCCCTTGTAATTTCCCTTTATAACAATTATTTTCTCCAATTTCAATATCAGGTATATCCAGATCAAGTAGAATGATTTTGAAATATTTCTTTACCTTGTCTATAAGATTTGGCATGATCTGTTTTTTGAAACTCTCCTTTACTTTTATTTATATAATATTAGTTGTCTATTTTTTTGAGACTTTGGAAAAAAAAAAGAAGTTAACTAATGACTTCATACTGAGCCTCAGAGTTAAA